>JAACJT020000095.1:19774519-19814347 GCA_009936485.2 Gymnarchus niloticus
GCGCGTGGACACAACGGGAAGAAGGGAAAAGGAAGAAGGTCGTGGGGAGTGGGTGGGGGGGGGGGGGGGTAGTGGGGGGGGGGGGGGGGTGTGAGTGGGGGGGGCCGGGGGGACATGGCATAGATTTTACGTGTGTGTTGCTACGCTAAGGGACGCCCAACATAAGTGATAAAGTAGTGTTCTGGACAGGGTGACCCAAACCATAAAACCTGCTACCGTTTTCCCGGGACCAACTCAGTCCCCGGCTGCCCAGGACACAAACAGTTATAACGTACAAAATCTTAGCTAACACACAGGACAAATGAGGACAAAATACAGAGGAGATATAAAGGAGGTGCTTGACTTGGGGCAGGCCAGCTGAGCGCGACGAACGCAGGGTCTACTCACGATGGAGGGCATGGCGTTCTTGGAGCCAGGCGGGATGAGGACACGCAGGTCCGACTTGCGGTTGTTCATGCCCAGGTTCATAGGCGGGGGAGACTTGGCCTGCATGCCCTTGCCAAGGCCGCCCGGCGAGACCAGCAGGCCAGGGGAGTTGCGGTGGTTTCCATATCCATTTCCTGCAGGAAAACATGAACAGCAGTGGCGGTGAGCGAGTGAGTGCACTGGGGTCTTCATCATTGTCTCTGCCCATCTCACTGCCCTTCTTAGACAGGAGAAGAGCTCAGCTGGAGAAACGCTACACAGAGGAACAGTCTTTTTGGCATTTCTCTCATGTATATTTCATAAGGCTATAGAAAGGGGTGGGGGCGTACGGGGGGCTGGGGTGCATTATAATGTATGTCCACAGAAATGTGCTTCTGCAGAAGATTACGGACAATCTGGTTCCCTTCTGCTAAAGCAGTAGTAGGGCGGGTAGAAGACATCTCAACGGATCAGGTTAAGTTGTCACGCTTTAGCACTGGGATCGAGATCGACTGGCATTAGACCTCTGGCTGAGTGAGACAGAGCATCAGCTTCCACATGGTTGTGGAGATGGTGCTGTGGCAACACAACCAAGCTACTTTTATTTTAACCTCGTTCTAAAATGCCCCTTCCCGGTTTGAAACCTGGGGCTTGTTTTGCAAAGTCAGATTACCGTTTCTGCCAGAGAGCAAAATCTCACTCGTCCCTTCAGACAGGGATTAAAGAAGAGTGTGAGTTTCATAATTTGAATGGACAGCACTGATTTTCTCGAGCACCTTAAATTGAATTTTATTTATTTATTGTCATACCAGTTTCCATTTTACACTAAAGTCCTATTATCTGCCAAAAAAACAGTGACGTTTTTCCGAGGCAGACGGTCGAACCTTAAAAACCTACAGACGGGTCCGTAGGACACCAAAGAGATGCCGTCTGGTGATCCTTTCCCTGTTTCGGGTGAAACAACCCCCGACATGATCTTGCTGGCATCCTAAATGCTAAATTATGGGATTGAAAGCCACAGCGGGACCGGCCCCGTCGGTGGTAAATACACATGCGCGCCTGTGGCTCTCGTTACAGCCGTGCTCAAACGCGCGTCACTTAAACTCCCCACCCATGTTTATCTCCGTCAAGTCGGGAGAAAGCCAGCTTTTTTTAAATAAAAAAATAAATAAATAAATAAACCGACCCTGCAATCGACCCTCGTCCTCCCCACAAAATCGCTGGTTTTCTTGCGGTAGGATGCAAAGTGCTACAAGGCGCTCCCCACTTGAAAGAGGGCAAGGATAATGCTGCGGACGTACGCGCATTTCCTAATCATACGCTGGCGGGGAAAGGAGACACAGATGTCCTCCCCGGAACTTCTCACAGGGTGTCTTTTGTTTCTCTGCAAGGCGCGATGGCGCTCTTGAAAGTCTCCACGAAGTGATTCATACAGCAGAGGACCGGCACGTGGCTGCCAGCGCTCAACGGACCGGGTTCCGGCTTGCTACTCGCTTTCAGCCAAAAAAGCCCCACAAGCTATTGATACTGCATACGCAATAAACTGTTAGACTTCAACCAGATGAAAACTCAGTGTTAGCAATCAATAACGATAATTTTATTTAATGTGATGAAATTTTGTGAACATTTTTAGAGCCGGTTACGTTTACAGTTGATTTTCCACAGGGATCAGAAAATATGTCGGAAAGGGGAAAAAGTGGGGGTTTCTCTCTGATCTCTTCAAAAAGGCAGATTTAGTAATACAGCAGAAAAATATTGTCTATAAATGTGTCTACAAATGTTATAGCAGATTCCATGGAGCCATGCATCCATCCACACATCTGTCCATCCATATTTTGATCACTTTTGCAGGACAGTTTGGGAAGGCAGCACAGGGTACACCCTGGACAGGATGGCCAATTACATTAATGTATAAATTGGCATTGGCTCCATTTTACGTCCTCCTTGGACAGCGTGACTAAGGTGTAAACTTTCATTTCAGGGTTTCCAGAGCAGTGTGACGACCTAACTGTGAAATGCAGCCACACCACTGCATTGCTGGTGTGAGGACACATCTCATACCGGCTCCGTTTCAGCAGCGGGAAATGGATTATGAAACAAGCTGGACGTCGACTGCCAGCAGTTCAAACCAATAAAGCAAATGAACAAACAAACACAATTATTATGACGACGATAATAATAGCAATATTAATATAGAAATTATTTTAATGGTAATTTGGACCTCATAAATGGAAATGTGTCTAGGAAAAGGCTATAACAAGACATCACTGTCAATTCTGATAAACCACCTGTCCAATGGTTCAAACAGGACAGTGATTGACAGCACATGGCAATTCTACCATGCACTGAAAAGTTTTTTTTTTTGTTTTGCCCATCACCACTTGCTACGTTTGTCTCAAGACTGGTTATAATTAGCACCAGTCTGTCATCCACAGGTTTGCAATACTTCCACCGACAGCCTGATGGCCCTGTGAGGTCTAGGGTGGCTGCTACTGCTGCCGTTTAACTGTGATGAGCAGCTATGGAAATTCACATAGGCTTCCATGTTTATGGCTCTGGCCTATCACACAAGTGCAGCCCCACTGGTCTCAGGAGTCTCCTCATCTCTCTTGCTCTCCCACGCTACGATGGGTCACATGGTCTTGCAGGGACATAGCCTTTAAAGACGTGCACGTGATCGGTCTAACGAAGGTCATCACGAAGGTTGCTGCAAAGGTCATCGCTTCCTACCCTGCCATGGGTAAAGAGGGCATACAAAGATGTCCCTTTCTGGCCGGTGTGGAATGGAAATTGCGCGTGTCACTGACCAGGCGTCTTCATTTTCCCTGTGCTGCCGTCCCACCGTGATAATTTACTTTTCATCGCTGATTAATTGTGTAGATTCAGACATACAATACGTGTCACTCAGCCTGTGAAAAGTAAAGTATGTGCTTTACGGGTGGAAGCCTTTTAACTAAAAGGTCCTTCAGACTTCACTCCTCTCTTCCCTCTAGTTGTCAGTTCTGTCACCAGTAATAAGAACATTGCTGACAGAAAAAAAAGGCTAAAAATATACATAGAATTTATAAATACGTCTGGGGGGGGGCTGCATTTGGTCGCACCTCGTCTGTAATCACAAGTCAAAAGGGGGGGCCCGGACTTCAGACTTTAAGAAACACTCAGGAAATGAACGTTCACAGCAGGCATCATGGTGGAAAGAGGGACAATGACATGTAGACAGGAAGTACATAACACAGGTCTACACTAAGACAAGGATACCTGGTTTGCATTCAAATGGTTAAAGGATCAAAACCCAGAATGGAGATATCTTTTCAGATCATGCTTAAGCTAATAACTTACATAGTCTCAGTAAATAGTCCAGCTGTGAGTGTGACTGATCAGACTGGTTCTTGCATTTGCTTAGAATGAAAGCATCCACCAAGATAGCAAATTAATCGCTTAATCAGACAACAATGGCAGGAAATGGGAGCTTCATTCCAACAGCTCCTGAAGGAAATCCTCCTGCTCCTCTGTTTTACGCAGTCCCTTTGTGCACAGCAGCAGGAGGGCAAGGTTTCACGGAGAGCCAGGGACTAGGGTGGCTTCATCTTACAGTCAAGTGGGACTGTAGCTGTGCACCAGCTGTTGATTTGTCACCATTCACAGCCTCGATGGAAATTGTGGGCTGCTTTCCCACAAAAGATAGGCCATTCTCACCCAGAGGAACTGAGACAGGGTAAACCAAATCTAGCTGACCTTTTGTCACACAGGAAGCTCAAACTCCCTTTAGCACACTGACCACATAATTAAAACCTCTGACCAATGGCGTATGTGGGTGAGACACTGACTATGCGTGGCAAAGCTGCATTAGAATCAGCTTTGGGCGGATATACTTTTATGCAGCCGTGTCGGCATGCTGTGTTTATTTTACTGTATGTCTGACTTTGCTCAGCTAGTGCAAAATGTGCCAAGAGAATTTAACAACAAAAAGACTGAAAATAGAGGCGAGACTAGATTAACGTTTTGCTGATAAGATTTGTGTGAGATCGGTTTGTTGTTGTTGTTTAGTCACGCAGTCCGACTCTTCGCGACTCCATGGACCACAGCACGCAGGGCCACCCTGTCCTCCACCGCCTCTCGAAGCCTGCCCAAACTCATGCTCATTGCTTCCACTACACTGTCTATCCATCTCATCTTCGGTTTGCAGTTAGGAGAAAAAAATCCATTGGCTAAATAAAGTGGATGTGGTATTTACAAAAGAAGCCATCATACATAGCAGGTCCTCTGATCTTACAGGTTCAGCGTGTGAGTAAATCTGCTGATATATAAAAGATGTTTTTGGAAACAGCCATGCATCCATCTGGTTAAACACTGGTTAGCTACGACAGACCTGTTTAAGCACGAGCTGTCGCAGAGCATCTTGGGGCAACTGCAAAGTCAAATGACACTGCCCTATTTTTAAAAAATTTATATACATACAGTTTTTATGCCGCAACAGTTGTCATAAGGTGAGTCAATCTGAGAAACCAAATGTAGTTGATTTTGTGGTTGGTAACAGCGTGTTTTTTTTCTTCACAAAGCTCCTATGGGAGATGTGGATGCTGAGAGCTACATTGAACGACACTGTCGCACCGACTATACAAAATATGATAAGAAGATTCCATATCTGGGAAAAAATGCACAAAAAATCCCTGAATATTCATAAGAGCTATTTGGTAGACCATCCATCCACTAAATGCTGAACTGGAAGCTAAGTTACAGCATTTAGTGGACACTGCACACAGGACGCCTCTGTTCTTGGTGACGGCAACAAAGGCCACATTTGACGGCCGCTGCTCCGGCTCGCTGATGAGCGCGCAACCCGCCCAAAAAGGCTCCTTTTGTATCGGGCAGCGACGAACGACCAGACAGCGGACCCCCTCCTGACCCCATAGCTGGCCCAGGGGTGGCTGAGGGGCATCCGGTAGTGGCCAGATGTGTGTCGAATACCCCCACCCACCCAGTGCCGAGACACTATCCACGAGGCGTCTGCCGGTAAAATTCACACATCAGGACCCACACACACCCAACTCTGTCAGAACCTTGAAAATACAGCAAAACTGAAATAATTGCATCAAATACGTTTTCATAGTGCAAAATCAAAACGTTTCATGGTGGCACTGCAGATGGCAGGAGGCCTGCAGCCAAAGCAGTTTTACTGGATATTTTATACGCGTTGCAAAAATGTCATCTATGACCAAATCTAACCACTACGCCTCCACTACACTCCCACTACTCTACTAAGAAAAATTACTAAAGAATTCTTTTTTCTTTACCCAGATAAACTGGTTCCCAAATAGCTTCCATTTGTGGCCTTGGTGTTTGTGAATCAGTACTAGTATTAAAATAGTCCTTGTAGTTTACTTCATTTACCCCCTCAACAAGCACATCACACATCACCTCTAGTTAACTACACATCTCTATTTATCAAACCGATGAAGAAAAAGGAGCAGGCTGTTAAAAAGCCCCGTGCTGCCTGGTCTTGTGACTCATCTCTGTGCCGTTATCAGATCCATGGCTGCTTCTCCAATTGAGCCGATGCCCCATCCATCAGCGGGACTGAATGGCCAAATCCCACCCGTTTGCAAACAAAAGCGATCTCAGACTGCTAAGACGGTACATTCTCTTGAAAAAATAAATAAATAAATGCCTCAAAGCATTGCCGGGAGGTGGCAGTCGACGCCACAATCTGAGGAGGGACCTTTCAAAGAGCCTGGGCAAGGGGACGGTCAGGTAAGAATGGGGAGGGGGGGATGCTGACGCCGTCCTTACCAGCACTGGTGCCAACACTTGTGGAGAGATCCGCACCCATCAGACCACCTAATGAAAAAGAAAAAAAGTTAAAAAATGGAACTGGGAAAACATTCAGGCGGAGCTTCTATTCCAGCTGCTTCTCCAGCCCCCCTGAGCACTTAACAGCAGGTTCCACCAGTTTAATGATGCGCCTGTCCAAAACGGGGCAGAAAAAAAAGAGGGCTCAAGGTTTACCCGTTTTCACCGACCAAAGGCTCTCGAAATGGAAACGTCGGGCCAACGGCGGCGTCCAAGAAAAATGGCATATTTTTAAAGTCAGTGCCTGTGTGGTTTAGGCATCAAGAGGCCTGCCAAAAATCATATTTAGTTATGCTCCTGTAATATGAAGCAAATTGTATGAGGAAGCCAAGCATAATCACAGGGTTTATGGTGTGGGCAGCAGGCAGCTGACCAGAGGACTAAATAGAGCTTTTAGACAATAATAACAAAACAGGAGAAGGATTAGACAGCCCACAGATATATCACCAGAAGGTGTGTGTGTGTCTGTGTATGTATATATGTCACGCTGTGTTAAATTTTGAACATTTTTACTACAGAGTATTAGGCCGCAAAATGGGAAGTTAAAATGCACCGAGCGACAGGAGATGGTTTGTAATACGGAGGGGAAATCATCCCAGGAGGGAGAGGCCACCCCCCAACCCCACCCCCCCAACCCATTCCGTGCTGTGCTAGAGATTTCCGGAGGATGACTTCAGATGTTCTAATTGGTTATTGGAAGTTTAAAACCAAGGGGGTTCAAACTACTAAGGAAAACCAGTCTGGCTTTCCAAACGAAAATATTTATGTATAATATTGTAAATAATGGTAAAGGATTACATATAGAGAAATAATGCCAGTAAGCAAATGGCTGAATACAAGACTTCAGCACAGAACAAAAAATGAACAAAAAATATAAACAATAAATAAGGCCTGTGTATCCACGGAGATGCCCTTTGCGTCTGAGGTCAGGGGGCGTGGCCTACCTGTGTTGCCTGCACTGGGCGGCCGGTGCGTGACTCCGGGCGACATGCTATTCCTCTGTAGCGAGGAGTGAGCCAGGGGCAGCAGACTGTGGCTGCCCAGTGAGCTGCCTGGGTGGCTGTATATCAGGCTGCTGGGGTTTCCCCCCGGGATGGACACGGGCATGTCGTAGCTGGAGGGTGGAATAGCCTGCTGGGCACACGAAAGGCCAGTGGTGGGAGGGGCCACAGTTAGTCCAAAGGGTCCGCTGCTTGTGAACTCTCAAGAATACCACGAAAAAAAAAAAAAAAACAAACGTGGCGAACTTATATTAAGATTAACTGAATATAAATTGAGGCCTGCAGGAAAAATTAAGTCCACTTTTATTATCTACAGCATGTCTACATTAAACCAAACCAGAGACTGTTAAAAGTCATTGTTTAAAAAACGATTCATGCATCTTCCTGTTTCTTTTCTTTTTTTTTTTAATGGCTCGAAGCACTCAAAAAAGGTGTTTAAGGGTGCAGGAAGGTGTTTTTGGTGGCGTGTTGACAGCCGTGCCCCAGCTCAGCTGCGTCCCTCCTCCTTGCACGTAGCCAAGGCCGCCCAACCATGTAACCTGTTTTTATTCCCATTTACACTCTGACTGCAGCAGCCTGGTACATTTCCCTCCTTTCAGCCATGCCATCAGAAGTGCAGTTAACCCACTTTAGCATGCAACGTGCTCAGCACATGAGTTGCCCCCCCCCGAGTTGTTAACCATGGCACCCGCGTGACTACACCATGCCCCCACTCTGGTAAATATGTACGCCTCTTCGCTCCCCGCTATCTGTTGCCTCTTGGACACGGCAGACGATCGCTAAGTGGCATCGCTGACTGTGTGTGGCATCGCGCCCAAGAACCCGATCTAATGGCAGTGTCAGCGAGGGCCTTGCATCAGATGGCGCCCTGGAAGCTGCTCCACACCTGATGTCATCTTCGGGGGGGGGTATACCGCCGTTTAATGGCTGCCACGTGCCCAGCAGACGTATAAATGGCCATCTATAAGAAGCTTCCATCAGAAACTGGATCCGACCCCTGCTTTCTGTCAAGGCCTCGGCCAGCCTGGGTAAATATTATTTAAAGGAATCAGCAGCGAAGGCCTCTCCGCCTAGTGACTTAACGATAGCTGCCTTTCGTTTTAAAAAACATTTCCAAGGGTAGCCCACCAATCTCGGTTTTCTCATTCGAGGTCTTTAATTACTTCCTGGTGAGCTCAGCTTTTTTTTTTGCAGCCCATCCCATCTCGGCTTCGCCCTCAATGCTCCCACCCAACCCCATGGCTTTGTGGTTGCGAGGGGCGAGAGTTTCCGGAGACCCAAGCAACTGTGGGACTCTGGCACATAACCATCTTACTCTCATGCCTCACCCCATCTCCCAGGAGGCTTTGCAGAGACCCGCCAGCGCCGACTGGGTCCTACCTCCAGTGGGTTGCCGAGTTGTCCGATGGCTTTTAACAATGCCTTGTTTTACACACCTCTACATACATCGAGGTTCATTAAGCTTGGCCGTTTTGTGTGTTAACGCAAGCGGCTAACACTCCCCATTTTGACTCATTTATTGAACTGAGTGTTTAGTAGGACCAGGTACATGTAGTGCAGCTAGGTTTACTGACACCACTTTAAAGCCCAGTTCCTTTAACCACTACACCACCCGCTGGCTCCACGTGAACATGGTGTGTTTGAGCGAGGGAGAACAGCCAGTCCTCATTTCTCTTGAAAGTGTGTCACATGGTTTGGTAGCTGAGGTAGCTGAAGTGCAATGTAATGATCATACGGGAAAAAAATAAAAATAAGCAGCAGAACACGGTCAATCAGGTAGCAAATGGCAATCAAGGGCAAGTCCCCCTTCCACATAATTTTCCTTTAGTGCTGGGTCATTATTCCAATCAGCATTCTCACAGGTCACATTTACGGCTTTAACCAGCTGTGCCGAAACTGAGGAGAACGTGTGTGTGCCTTTTTTTTAAATGGGTCATTTTATCTTTGTGGCAGAAACTTTGTGTTTACAGTTACTAAGTTAGAAAACAAAAACCCCAGACAAGTTTGACATATATAAAGCAAAAAATAAAAAAAAAAGCGATGTACACTGATGACAAGAAGTAATTACATATGGAACCATGAAGGATTATTAATGAATAATTTTAACCTTCTCGATTTTAGGTAGAGAAACATGTCTGGAAAACACACCTGGGGTATTAAAAGTATTTTCCCACCACCCTTAAACACTACTCAAGCCCCCCCCACCACACACACACCCCTTCAGCAAGGAAATATCGATGGACAAGAGGAGATTGCGAGAAGGGGAAGAACGGGTGAGGGCAGGTGTTCACTCACACACAATCTCTGCCTGCTGATCATCAGGTCGATGTCCTCGTTCATCTTTCGGTACTTGTCCTCTGACTCCGGACTGTGACCCACCGAGTCGTCGGCGTCTATGTCGGAGCTCTCGCACCCGTTAAGGCCCTTCTTCCGCAGGGTCTACAAGGTAGAGACAGTGGGGCACCGCTCAGCATTGTGGGAAAACAAGAAAGGGGCACGATACAGATAAAAAAAAAAACCCACCCACTTTCTGAGCTGGACCAAGGCAACATGGTAAGAACTCAAAAGCGTGACTCGCAATGTCCATTGGCCCCATGGAGAAATGGTAAGTAAATATGAACATAAATATGCAACTCAAATAACCTATTTTTAAAAGCATTAGAAAAATAGTTTAAGTGTATGATCTCACATTTGGTAAAGATTCACTGGTAATTCAAAACAAGCTGATACAAATGATAAATTTAAGGCATATTCTGGTTATGACAGCACCTTCAGAGAGCAATTTTTCAGACCCCATGGCTTTATTTTTGCAGAAATAAATCTAAATTAGATGTGGCCATCCATTTTATACTGTATACCATTATATAACCCTTCTGGCTTGTTTCAAGCTGTTCAAAATTAACGCTAACTGTCGTATTGTGCATTGTGTTCATGTAAAGGGCTGGAGGGACTTTATAATTACATTGTTTTCCAGGGATTAAACGGACCGCGTAGTTAAACGTCTCACCCCCCAGAAAACAGGGAACTAATGTTATCTCTCCTCCAACCTTCTGAGCAACGGTGTCTCACTAACTCCCTGTGGTCTCCATTGGGGTCTGCGTGAATGCTATGCTAATCAGATTAACCCCAAAAATGCCTGTGTTTGAAGTTCATATGGGGGTCAAGATCAGCAAATCAGCTACCCCAAAATTATTATTTGAGTGACAAACTCTAAAAATGGACCAATTTCCAAGGTATAAACTTATACTATACAAAGTATAAGACAAAGTTTAGTGGAAACATTAAAAGCATAAAAAGTAAAAGGGTCAACAGAATAACCCTTTTGTAATTTTATCATCCTGTTCATAGGATTTGGCAAAACAAATCTGACAAATTTATTAGACATTCATTTTGTGTTTGGTCTAATATCTTCCAACAGCTCCTTAAACTGACTAAAATGTTGCGACAAGCAAATTAAACCAAATTTTAAAGAGGAAATGAAAACTGTAAGTGACAAAATTCACAAAGCACTCTAAGGTAATGGCTGGTGTGAGGAGCCGGCCACCATTGGTGTGGCCCCCGAATCCATGGGGGGATTAAGCCCAGTCAGGCTGTGATTGATGGGGGGGGACACACAAACCCAAAAGTGCCACTAGACCGGGGTTCTGTGCATTCATGGCTCGGCTGGCAGCCACACTACTGACCCAGTGGAATGCCAATCATCTGAGACATCTCCACCTGCTGGAGAGTTGCACCTGTTGTCCCCGCCTCAACATGGAAAGCACACCAGGCAATAGCCAATCACTGCCCTTAGTTCCCAGAGATGTCCATATGAGGCTTGCTCTCCCCATTAGCCTATGTCCCACCATGACCCTGCCTCCCCAGCCACAGCCCCCTACCATAGTTATCAACCCGTGTAACCACATGGGCATGCTGACACTAAAAAAAAAAAAAAACGTCGAACCCTCTAACTCTCTAAAACTGGATGCTGCCTATTCCCCACTATGACATAATCGCCCAAGATCCAAGTGAAATTGCTAAGAGAAGCTTCACATAGCGACGGGTCCCATGGCTTTCACATACCACTCAACCACTCGACTGACACTCAAAGACCAGAGAACTGAAGACAGGTGACACTTTAGTTGGAGAACCTAAATCTTTAAGCCGACCCTCCAAAAGAGAATTGGCATTTGGCAAATATCTTATAGTAGAGACATTTTATGTCATATTAAGACAAAATCTCCCTTTGAAAAACAATCTACATCGTGTTCATGCTTTATAAAACCTTGAGTTATATCAGCTTGTTTTAACAGGGGGCCTTGCAAGGTGAAACCTCACAGACTGTTATTGAGATAGTATGATCAATCCACCGGGCCAGGGAGGGTGGGTAATCAACTGTGCTGGAGGCGCCATGAAACAGGAGAGGGAATGTCTTAGCGAGACCCCCCTACCCGGCCAACACACATCCCGCCCTGGTCCCTTCTGCAGCATCCTTCTAATTAAACTGATTCCTTGTGCTCCCCCCATCACCAGGTAGAAGGTACGCTCCTGTCCTACATACCCTCATCGTCCCCAGCTGAATTTCCACTGCACTGCCTGGATGTGATGTGCTGATTTCAGGTGGAGCCAGAGCTAATTCCCATCTGCCCGGCCGCCCTTTGCTCTACGTTTACCGTCAGACGGCCCCATCCAACACACCACACCTGTACTATGGTAGACTGTCACTGCCGCCCCCCCTACTGAAAATGAACTGCGTGCTGAAACAGGACCGGTGCCTGTGGTCATGGGGACCTTCACAGAGGAAACCACTCTTTAAACAGACAGGTAAGAACAAATGCCGGGAGGGTATTTGTGGGGAGGGGAGGGGGGGTTGGGGATTCACATCTACTCTACGGTAACCCCATTTTGGTGGCTGAGAAAGACTCCAGGGTTGTGGGTTTGATTCCTTTACGTTCTCCCCGTGTTACACAATGTTTCCTCCAAGAAATCCACATTCCTGTGACAGCCCAACAATATGAATTTAGATGAGTTGGTGTTTGTGTGTGCGCCCTACTATGGGCTGGCTTCTCAGCCAGGGAGTCCCCTGCCCTGTGCTTCCTGATATAACGACGACTCAGTACTGGATAAGTGGTCATGGAACACAGATAAGCAGGAATGGGAATCTAAGTATTTTGCATCCAATTGCTTAACCGGTTAAACTTAACCACCGAAGCTCTTACTGTTCCCGTACCCTTACAGGCTTGCTTTCCAGGAATAACTTTGCAGGTGTAGCCTTGAAAAAGGCACTTTAAACAGATTTAACAAAATATCAAGCCGCACGAATGGGTAAGTGTCAAATGCCCTGCTGCTCAGGATAACAATGCCTGCTAAGCAACAAAATGTAATAATAATAATAATGTCATATTCTGAAATGCAACCATGGCATTGTGGCCTATTTTGAGGGTGTTTAAAAAGGGAACTGGCAGAGCAGGCCTGGCCCCACCTTAGGCGGAGACAGCCGATGCTCGGGCATAGACCAAGCACGTCGTCCATCCGACGCGGCGGTTTTTTCACAAAGGGCGTCTCAAAGACAGGACTCCCGGAGTCTGGATGTGGCATGCTCCAAGACGCCGGGTGGCCAAAGGAATGGGGAGGGACCCTCTGCTCTTTCACCATGCCGGAGTGTGTCCAAACGTTCCTGATCCAGACGTTTTTAGACGCCTCCAGAGGTCAAAAAACACGCTGGACACAAACGGCAGCTGTACTTATCTGGGGTACACCCGTACATTCGTGGTGCAAATACCAGCCGTCCTGTTGACCAGAAATGCTTTTTTTTTTTTTTTTTGGTGGTGTTGCAGCTGGTAAAATGTGACTAGTTACTTAAAAAAAAAAAAAACAGGAGGGGCATCACATCTAAGAACATGTCTTTGAGGAATTCCAGCGAGTATGGCTTCTGAAAACTGATTCACACATACTGCCACATGAAGAGACTTTGCACAAGCATCAGGCAGTGAACTTGACTCAGTATTTTGTCAGTTTTGATCACTGCAACTCTCAGTCTCAGGGTAACATTTTACAGTATGTCTAAAACATAATATGGACTGGCATTTTATCCCTGCCTTTTGTCCTATGCTGTCTGTACTAGATGACCCACTACTAAAAAAGCTGCTATGGATGGATGGATAGATCACCGTACATAACCATGCCATACATATGTTACTGCATAATACAACATTTTCACCCTATTTAAATAACAGCTTATCCAGTGGCAGAAAAAAAAAAAAAAAAAAAACTGATTGAACCCCAGGAATTAGCACCAAATATTTCGCAAGTAAGAAAAACATTTCCATGCAAGTGGTATCCCAGAATGCATCTCAACTACAATGGCTACAATCAGAGCAACAGGAATTATATTTTAAAAACCCAGCAAAACCAAGCTAGCCACAAAATCCTATTCAGAAGAGTCAGAAGAAGGAGAAAGAGAGGAACCTTTGCCCCTACACTCAGAAAAAAAAAAAAAAGATATATTGTTGCTTGTTGAACACAGTGGTAAACATCAGAGAAATCAAGTATGCCTTGGAAGTTTATTGGAAGCAGATGGAGATACAAGCAGGAGGGCCACTATTTTATTATTAAACGGGGTCGGCACGTGCCAGGGTGGCGTTGGGGGTATGCCTTGGCAAGTCAAAGTGGGAGGGGGAGTTCCTTGGGGCCACATGGCTGCCATGTGACACAGACTGACCTTTCTCTAGGGAACAGACTCAAACAGCTGCAGCTTTGGAAATGGCGTGCTGGTGGATAATTTAACCCCCCAGCTTTGAAGCTCCCTTATACTGTAATAAAGGACCAGAAGGCCCAACCTCTTCGTTCGCCAATCCCCGTAAAGCAGCTTTGCGACAGGCTGCAACGGTACTGACACCTGCAATTAGCAGTGCCCCCACGGATCACGCGGGTCAGCAGAGACGAAAACGGCAGCTGCAGGTATTTGATACGCACGCTTAATGGAAAACAATTAAACGGCCCGCACAATGAGACGTCAGAGACATAGCCAGCAGCTAACATTCAGCATGGTTCAAATTTATGATCATCAAAATCACCCGAGAAAATAGTAGAGTTAAATTAAATGAAAGATCTTTATAGAACTTTTGGCTGATATAAAACTAAACCCTTTTTCCAATGACTGTGTTGATCCTGAGCTGATTTTGATTGTTTTTGGATCAAAGGTTGCAGGTTTGTGTGAAAGCTAGTGGACGACACTTTGAAGACTTGCTCTAACTGTATGGCTTGTTTTGTCAGTGTTTTAGACTTGACTGTTACCCGACTTTGCCGTCTGATTTTGATGTTTATTATTGGGAACGTCAGGCAGATCTGTTGCTTGTGTTACAAGGTAAAGTTGGAGAACATAAAACAGGTGTGGCAGGAAATATCAATACACATTTTGTTACAATTCTCTTACGGTGTATTTCTGCCAAAAATGATCAAAGTCAGCTCAGGATCAACAGAGTTATTGCAAAAAATTAAAACGGGTTTAGTTTTTTGTTAAATATAGGTATATATGTGTGTGCATATATATATAGACTTTTTAAATAAAGGATTCTTACATATCTGTTTCATTTTAGAGTTAATTTAGTAGTTTTTGGCAAAGTTTTTTGAAATAGAGCATAAATAATTCAAATATGCTACCACGAATTGAAGTGAATGTTAACTTGTGTATTTTTAATATTCAGAGAGTGAGTCGAGGTGGCTTTCATGTGGCTTTCCACCATTTACCCATTTATTTCCACGTATTATTGGGCCGATCATTGTACACGTTGCTACGCTCGCTATGCAAACACAATTGCTGCTCAGTACAAGCAATAATAGAAGCACTTGTGGGCTCTGCGATGGGGATTCCAGCTGGGTGGAGGGTGGCCGGGGGAAGGGGCAGGGCGTGCGTCTCACCCTGGATGAAGTATGGGAGCACAAGGGGTCCAATTCTTCCAGAGAGGAGACCATTTGGGGGGGGTCCCTGTCATCAATTATCGGCCTTTGTCTCAGAAAGGCCTTATCGCCAACCACACTGCAGGAAAGGGGCAGCCCAACAATGACCGACCGCTAGACCCCCAGGGACCGCCCGTCTCCTTCCACACCCCGCCCATGCTGACCGAGGGCCCAGGACGGAATGCCCGGTGTGCACCGACATAAAAATAGATCCTCGTTATTTCCAATTTTCCAGATGATTTAGAGAACACAAAACTAGCATACACTGTACTTTGACCCAGCAGCAAGTTTGTCTGAGACTGTTCTCGCCGTTAAATATGTGCGAAAAGATATAAAGCCATGATCTTTTAGCTTGTTGTTGCGAAACGCATAGTCCAATTAAACAGCCTTGCTGCACATAGTAATATTCCATTCCAAGCTTTCAAATTTACAACTCGCTGAAAAGCTTGTTTTTTTTGTAATAATTTTTGACATTCGTGAACCAGAAGTCCTGTAAAAATTGCTTAGAGATCAAAACAAACAATGTAGAGCTTGAACATTTTTAACTGTAGTTAAATCTCTTAAGCATCTTTTTTTAAATAACTTGATGGGTTTTCAAAGTAATCCGTAATTATGTACAAGTGGTATCTGTTTAGTGAATGTATGTGTTAAAACTTTGGGAGTGCTCAATTTCAGTTGAAATTTAGCTGATGATTTGGGAGGGCAAGATGGAAAAAACAAAAAAAAAAATATATGAAGCAGTGGGGTCCCAGCCACCACGCTCATCTGAGGACCACTGCAGACTTACCGAAAGCACCGCACCGTCTTCCAGGAACGGTAGCTTCTAAGAAAACAAAGCATTTATTGAGCGCGCGTATGACAGGGCATCCACAGACTGGGTCGCCAGTCAGCGTGTGACGCTGTAATGACAGCGTCTCGCGCTTGCGGTCGCCAGGGAGGGCCACCCCCACCATCACTGCCGGCTCTCTCAAAGGAAGGCCGATGAATAAAACAGGGCTTCTCGGCCACCCGGGCACGCCCATTCCTCCCCATTTTCCTTGGCACGGCGGCAAAGCCGGAGCTATTTTTAGCTGTGCTGCGGTCTATTTTTAGACAGCTACCGGGTTTTGAGGCATTTATTAGGGAAAGAACACAAAAAACGCAAAGGGGGCTGGGGGTTAGCATGGAGGGCTTGCAGTCTCAAACGGCAGCATTTTCACGTGTCAGTGCGAGGCATCCAGCTGTTTTCAATCTGAAAAGGCGGTGACAGAATTAAAAAAAGGACCTGGGGGGCTGGGATCACAAAAGTTCTTGGTTTTATAAATAACCGTGCCCCCCAGCAAACTGGCCAGGATACAGATAGCAGTTACCATGTATAACAGCTAGGCCGAAAGCTAAAACCCAGCCTAAAAAACAAAGGGGGCTCTCTCTGTCGGTGAAATTTCTGACAAGCTGTCTTTTGATGGGGGCGGAGAGATTTTTCACAGCCGTGCAGTATTTGACAGCTCCCCCCCCCCACACACACTTATTTTTCTTTCCTCCGTTCTTTGGAGTTGGTTTGTGACTGCTTTGTGTAGACAGCAGTGTCATATATTAGGGTCTACTGTACAGGCTATTTTTAACAGCTACTTGTACAGGCTCACAAAAAAAGCAGAAGCTAACACTGAAATAAATAAATGCTACAAGGCCACATTTAAAAACAAACTTCCCATTTCACGCCTTGCATTCGCGCCTTGGTTTATTTTTTTTTCCTCAGTTTCGTCAAGATCTATTGATTCATAGTCAACGGATTGTTTCCGACTTAAAATAAAAGAATTTGATTAAAAACGAAGGGGTCCCGGGGGCTCCAAGGCAGTACTCAAATCATTCTCCTAACTCAGGAAGGCATAAAGTGGGAGATTTTAGCTGTCCTCGTCGGCATCACCCTTTAATGTCACAAGGTTAAAGTGCGTGATCCAGAAAAGCTGATTCATGCACTGAAGAGTTTCGCACAGTTTGCTGCGCGGTAAACATGTCACATCCTCGTTTGCCGGAGCCAGGCAAAAACGTGCTCTTAAAAATGCAGGACACAAGGGAGTAAAACGGAAAAAATAATGTGATCGTGACGTGGGACATGGATTTATAGTCTGGGGGCAAGCAACCATTCCATGAACTTGACTTGTGAAACCTCGACAGAGATTAAAACTGCCGGAAAGTCATTAGACACTGAGTGACGTCGGTGGGAAACTGGACCGAAGTCAGTGCAGTGGGCGGATTCATCTGGTTGTCATGGATCTGAACATCAAGTGCCATTCGTGGTCAGAATACAGAAAGGAGCCCAATGCATTTTATGGACAAGCTTGGGTTCCCCGATGCCCACTCCCCCATTGACTGGGATTCAACAGCACACCCCCCCATGCCCCCCAGCACAAGGCAGAAACGTACCAGGAGCGGCAAGAGTCGTGAGGGAGGTTTCACGAATCTCATTAGCTGAGAAGGTAGTCATTAACAGCATGACCTTCGGAAATAATTAACAGACCCTTCCTCAGCCCCATTCCTCCCCCGCCTGGGCTCCGTGAGCATGTGTACATGAAGGTGGGGGCGGCCGGTGGTTGCTTTTCCAGATTAAACAGAGGACATCGGGATTACGATAATCCGGGAAATAGGATTGTACTCCCACGTGTGGCTTCCGAGTCGCCCCCACCAACCTGTCGGCCGGGGGCTTCACATCACTGGCCATTTTGTTTGTTTTTTTTCCTTCTGTCGCTTCATAACGGCAGAGTACAGAAAATTTAAAAAGCTCTGGAAGTTATCCGGTATACATGTGCACAAATTATGGGGGACACAAGAAACAAACAGGACACTCAAAGCCTCACAAAGGGTTTGACTCAACACTATGACTCAGCTCAAGAATATTTTGTGCCAGATATTTTTTCTAAAACAAACAACACTGAACCAAAATTAAAATCCATCTAGGACCATCCATCAGTTCTTAAACATAACCAAAGGCCTCTTCATATTCCCTGAAGCAGTCCCTGTTCTCTGGACATTTCCCAGCTAAGAAATATATTGCCAGATTTGTTTTTTTAATCTTGAGCCAAAGATAACCAGTAAGCTAGCCCTGTTTTAGTGAAGACATGCAGCACACATCGACCATAACGAAGCCTAATATAAAAAACGGTCGTCTAATTACTGGCGTCGATTTCTGAGTCCTAGCAGGGATCATCGGGCCGTTTGCTTGCATCTGATGTGGTGAGACGGTGGGATATTTCGAGGCGAGCCAGGACATGGGACCCAGGTGCCCTGATGTCTGCTCGGGGACGACTCATTATGTCAGATGCAGCCTCAGAAGGTACTTAACATTGTAGCTGCAAACTCATGGAAAAGCTTAGTTACACTGAGAGCTGATTGATTGTCGCTCCAAACAGTGTGTGTTCCTGCCAGGTGAAGACATTTCTCCCTGGAGAAAAACAGTTTAAGCTTCAGCTGTTAACCATTTATATTACTTCAAATGTGCTAGCTGTTGTTATAAAATATCTACTGTAAGTGTCTTTTTCCCGATTTTCACGTATATAACTAAAATGGCAGCTATTCTGTTGGCCACTGGTTGTTGAAGATGGTGAAGTATTATTGAGTTCCAGAGTGGGTAGGAGAAGCCTGATTCTTTTTTGAAAGACACATCTGAAGTTTATTTTCACCTCTGGAAGCTGTTAGCTACCACAATCCTCACATGAGACACATTCGCGGGTGTTAATCATCTCCGACGGGTTGACTTCTTTTTCCGAACAGGCTCATGAGGCGTCCATTCGTCAGCGTGCAGGGATCTGCGCGTTTTTGTGAGTGTGTGACTTGTTAAAAGCCCGCGGGGGGGCTATTTCCCTTGCTGAAAGACTGCCCTGGGACGGGTTCTCTAAGACATAAACATAGCAAGGGGAGCTCTCACAAGGCCTCTTCTTGCCGTTGAACCGACATCGCTATCTATCAGCCAGAGATGTGCTAATTGTATTTAGCTTCCTCACTAATGTAAACCAGGCTACTTTGCTCAGCCTCCCCCACGCCATGCCCTGCCCCCACCCACCACTAGTTTCTCCAGAGATCAGACTTGCTGATGGCACTGTGGTCTAAACGCCAGGCAGCCAGGACGCAACAAATCCCTGCCAGTTAACTTCAGCGCAGATTGACCAGATTCTTCTTCCTCTATGAAATCCCTGCCATCAGCTCTGTCTTCCTCTTCAATGCATGAATCCCGGGCACGCCACCCTATCAAAGCACTTTTCTTATTCTCCCCATCCTGTCCGCAGCGACTCCCGGTGACTCTTGTGCGAGGAGTATTTTTATTTATCAGCAATCACTGCCTCGCGTGGCATACATTCTGGTACTTGTCAAAGTTGAAGAGTACCAAGCTTATCATACATTACACATGATGGGCAGCCTCTGCTTAGTTTGTGCACCTCCGCATATGTTTTGAACAACTAAAAGTCAGACCTTGATTACACCCTATAAATATATATACACACGTATGTATAATCCGCATTCAGAAATAAAGTGCTTCGAAAAACTAATGGCAGGAAAGTAGCAAAGCGTGCCAGACTTTTCACATCTAGGCTCCACTCTGAGTGCTGCTACAGCTTTGCAACCAGAATATGTCGGACTTTGTCTATCATTTGGATGTAATGCTTTAAATAAAAGCCAAACACAAGGGTGCGGACAACAGGGGAAAGTTTGTTTGTGTCACTGCTTCTCCAGCTAGGTGTGAAAGTCAGTTCTGCTTCTCCGTCCTGCACAGGAGCTTTTGACGGGTAGATCTGGCTCGCCAGACGCAAACGCCCAGGCCTCTAACGATCCATCAGGCAGGGAATGTTTTAACACAGAAGCAGCAACGCGAGTGCAGCGCCTCCGTCTGGAACTTGTTATCCCTGTCCATCCTTCCAGAAAAACGTAGTGTCAAATTCGGACCCCGCCAGCCAGGTGTAGAACACCTGTCCCGTGACTTCACTTGCAGTCACCTGCTGATCCAGCCGGGAGCCGCCCCATCTGCAACCCACCCTGGCTTCGGATGCCACCCGGCTTCTCCTTATAGCCTGTTGCGTAATCTGGACTTACGGTAATACCCAGGACGCTCTCTTAAATTCACCTAAGCCTGCTTCGCCATTCCCTGGGCATGGCTTAAAGGAAACAGCTTAACAGCAGATGCTAGGCATCAAATCACCTGTCTGTTTAACCAGTTTAAGGTCTTTTAACATACCCCTGGCACTGCTCACCTAACATATTCAATATGATCATCTAAACATCTTCCCAAACTGCTTATCCAGTACAGTGGCATACAGAGAAAGGACGTGTGGCAGATATAGCAGGGGACATTCTGGACATTAAGCCAGTCCATCTAAATAGGAAATATAGAGACACCGAATCAGTGAACTGTCTGATTTTGGAGACAATGGAAAAACTCCATAGGAGGTAGCAAGACTCATCTTGCCAACACTGGCTTAGTGAGGGTATAGGCCAAACACCTGATAACAAGCTTTCCATAAAACGGAGAAAAGATGGTGAAGTCTCAAACACATGGCTGAGAGGGCCGGCAGCAGCTCACCTCAACAATGTCTGAATTCGTCCGGCTCTCGTGAGGCTCGTTGTACTCGGTATACTTGAGCAGCACCTTGTCCATGTCTGTGCTGGCATACTGGAAGAGCTTGTTGGTGCTGTTGAAGATGATGAGGGCGATCTCACAGTCGCACAGCACACTCAGCTCGTAGGCCTTCTTCATCAGGCCAAACTTCCTTTTCGTAAACGTCACCTGGAAAAGAATACATATTTCACCTCCGTGTACTTCCTTTTCGTATGCAGATCCGCGAAGGTTATAGGGAATGTCCTAAATCAGGAAAGACTGTTTAATTAGCACCCACATCAGTAACATAAACAAAATATCATTAGCAGAAACTGTCATAACCAAAAAAAACAAACAAAAATCATATGATCCTGTTTCAAAACTGCTCTGGCGTCAGGAGGGTTAACTCAGAAGGTTAATCTAAAAAGTCCAATTCAAGGTCTACAGAGTTTTTACTGATACCCACTGCTGAGTACATCTCATTTTATAGGCCAGACAGTTATTTTTGGGGCCTTTGGGGGACAAGACAGCTACCGGGACAAAGAAAATAAAAATAGGTTCATTCACAGCTGTTTAAACACACCAACGAGGTTCGGTGAATTCAATGAACGTGTTCCGTGAATGGCGCAAATAACAGACACGCTCATTTCTTACTGGCTTTTTAACTTTAATTTAAGTACGGTTCTATTAAATAAAACCAAATCGAAGTGATTTAACATGGGGTCAGCTGCTCCCCACCCCCCCCACCACCTCCTCATCTTCGCTTCTATTTCCAGTTTACCAAGTCCCCACAGGATCGCCCCGGTGGCCAGGTGTTATCCCGCCAGGACAATCCTGAGTCAATGACCGTACAAGGCTGCCACATGCACAGCAGCACTCAAACGCGCTAAGACGGTTTCAAAAAGTTGCACCTACGAAACCGTGACAACGACTTCCCATCCCAAGCGTCACCTATTAAACGCCAGCCGAGATCTGCCTACCAGAGTATTGCTGGGACGCTAAATTTAGAAATTACAAATCCAAGGTGAAGTTCGTGCTCCGCCAGTTCACTCCTCTCGCTTCGTAACCTCGCATTAATCCTGGCAGAGAGATACGTGGGAATTAATGGGAGCTCCCTCGGAATCGGGCAGCTGAGGCTCTCCGATGCTCCCAAGTTCACAGGCTGCCTGCCCAGCAGGAGCCCTGGACTCGAATTTACTCAAAGATGTAAAACTCGCCTTTACAAAATATAAATTTGCCTTCAGTTGCTTAGTTGTCGCTTTTGTTCAAAACGACGCATGCAGCACGTTGCCATTATCCGCTGATTCATTCAGAAACGGCTTCTTGTCATATGTCTTTATTCCCTTATTATTATTTTTGTCTCGGTCTCAGCAAAGTGCGGATGACAAGCAGACAATTTTGTTGCCTGACTTTAGACAAATTACTGCAAACGGTGTAAAAACAAAATCGCGGCCAGGACCCATTTGCAAGGGCGATGTGTAACTCAATGTGCTTAATTCAGTCGTGTTGGTTTAAATATGATCCTAATAAAATTCAAAGCTGTTAAGAGTCATATGCCTTTCATTTATTCATGTGTGGTGTTGCCCAGTCTCTTTACACTGCATACTAAATTACTGTCGGCATAGAAAACAATGAAAAACAAACTGTGACAGCAATTAGCCTGGTCGATTTTAGAATTGCATCCCATCCAGGGTGTACCCCAGTCTTGTTACCTGTGATGGACTGGTATCCATCCCAGGGTGTACCCCAGCCTTGTGCCCTGCAATGGACTGACATCCCGTCCAGCATGCACCTCGACCTTGTGCCCTGTAATGGAAAGGCATCCCATCTAGGGTGTACCTCGGCCCTGTGCTGCCTGGGATAGGCTCCAAGACCCACAACTCCCCCCCCCCCCCGACTCTAACCAGCATGAGCGTTTAGAAGATGGATTGATGAATTTTCATATTAAACTGAAGCAATTAGAAAACTATAAAAAAACTGAATTGTGGTATAGCTAAATATAAAAATAAGAGAAATATATTTAGACTAGACTTGAGGCATTTTGTATCTGAAAAGAGCATAGGAATGAGTAATGTCACAGAAAGTCACGTCTTCCCTTTTCGGCATGTCTGCCCTGCATGACACCTGGCCTCTGATGGAAGTGAGAATGAATCATTGCCTCAAGCAGGACAAATCCGAAAGGCAGAAGGAGAGGTCAGTTCTTGCTTTGCTTTATAATTATTAACAAACTCTGTATGTAATTCTGCTTCTATAGGATGGACACATATTTTTGAGAGAAAATTAAAAAGTTCAAAAGAACATCCTCATAATAACTTCGGAGGAGTCCCAAATGAAGACACTAAAAAGGACTATACCCCTTTGGAGAAGGCTCCTGAATGCACAGAAAGGGCGTTTGTTTTTTGTTTTTTTACCTGAGGAGGTGCAGAGATTCGGTAAGGTAGAAAAACGAACTGGGCATTCACTCTAAGCCAAGAAGCAGCGGCTGGAACTTGAGCACAAGGCTAACTCAACTATTCAACTCCATTTCTGCAATTAATTTTTTACACTGTGTGTGGACTGCTGTATCCACCAATCTGTTCTGCTTGTGAAACTCGGGGGGTGTGTGAGTGACGTCTAACAGGGGCGACGAAATGCTGGTTCTTCAGTATACTCCTACCTCAGCCCTCAACTGTATTAATAGTTAAACAAACAAAATAAGCAGTTTTCTAAAGGCTAGAACACCTGCATCTTGAAGCAACGCTGTCTAAATGGTTTACTCTTCAATAGACAAAACCGCCTGTGTAGCGGTGTTGGGATGCAAATTGAGGAATGACAGCAGCTGATGGGAGAAGCTTAGGTTGGTGGTTTGCTCTGCCCTGATGCCTCCACCCCGTCAGCTCGGACGTCACGGTCACACGCACGGTGCTGATCGCACCTGCAGGAGACTGCGCCAGTGAGCCTGGCAGTCCGCACGCTGTGGCAACGCTTGCGCCAAAAGGCACGGGGCGAGGGCTGGAGTTTCACCCAAGAGCACGGGCTCCAAATAGCAGCCACAATAGGTGGAACATCACACATGGTGATGAGTGAGCTGACACACACACACGCACACACACACACACACACACACACCCATGTTAATATTTCTAACCTTGTGGGGACCTTCCATTCATTTCTATGGGCCTAACCCTAATCCTAACTATGACAACCCTAACCATTATCCAGGCCTAACCTTAGCCATAAGTAACCCAAAAAATACAAGACTTTTGGCTTTTTTGCTTTTGTGATTCCATTCACAGATTTTATAAAATTCAGTTTTTTCTTTTGGGGACATTTTTCATGTCCCCACAATGTAATATAAACATGGTGCACACACACACACACACACACACACACACACACAGTTTGAACATTCTGCTATCTAACTCTTTCATGTCATCTATAAACCAATAGCTACGCAAACTATAGGCAACCATATCATAACACAATTAAGAATTAACAATATACTGCATATTAATTCAATATAACACACACAAAATATTGTAAATTCTCTTCTAGAGCTGCCTGGTTGGGAGTAATGTCTAGCTATATAAAGATTCTCTAATACAAAACAAACAGTTCACAAATAAATATAAAAATGACTTAAAATACACCGATGAATGGATGGATGGATGGATGGATGGATGGATGGATGGATATATTAATAGGTACTGTAAACATGACCTAAAATACATTTTCATGTCCATCCATTTCTTTTTCACCTTTCCAGAGAAGGTTTATGTTGACATTTAACATTAAAGAAATAAAATATTGTACATTATAGCACGTTAACTCTTTGTTCAGCTGATTGTGTGCAGTAGGGTAGAGGTCTACTGTAATGCATTAAAAAAATCACACATTCATGACACTAGGCTGTAAATCCAACCTAAGCAACTGCTCCCTGAGTCTTTTTTAGGCCTTGTTTTCTGCCGTTCTGTAGTAACCTTTCTCTTTCTCAGTGTCCAATGCAGAGAGAATGCTGGGTAAGTCCATATCAACAACAATACAGCCTCTGTGCGGATTCGGCACGATCGTCTAAATGTCGGCAACATCTGCATGACCACGGAGTTACTAACAAAGAAAGGTGGAAAATCATGGCTCCTGATCCCCAGAAACGTTCATGGTGACCAGGGTGGAAACAATTGTCAAAAAAACGTAGAAACAGACCAAATACCCGCTTTTCAATTTAAAACACAGTCTGTATGTCACCGTTCAAATTACGCTTCTAGCCTGTTCTATCTTGTGTCTTCTCACGCTTCACAAGTCTGACAGCGTTGATAAGCTTTACAAGTCTGATGGCAGTGACAAACCAACAACCAATATGGTGACAATTGGTTTCCACACACTCTTGAAAGTGCTAAACATCTAAAGCCATGCGTTGGAAACTAAGAAAGCATTCTGTCTGACATTGAGGTTTCTGCAATAGAGACTGAGCACACTAGGATGTCCCAGTGAAACCCTAAATTACAGGCATCGAGCAGTCAAATTGATGCTCGTGTTACATGCGTACAGGTAAGTGAATGATTCACTTAGCGGTTTAGCCTAGCGTATGTTAACCCATCACTGAGAGTCGTCCTCCTCTCTGAGGATGCAACCGTATTTATGATATCGATTTCCGCATGAAGAAAAGTACGGCTACAATTTGTAACATGAAACAACATGCAGAAAGACACAGTCATCTCGCTTTCAGTCAGAGCTGCATTTACAGTAGCTCCTGTGCAGCATCCTACCGCCTGCTACAGAAGCAGGCACAAAACGACATCCCAAAGACAAACATGTTTACCAGTGGGGGCCCAAGATCTCCACTGTGCCTCTGGCACAAAGGAAAAGAAGAAGAAGGAGAAAGAGGTCAACAATATCATCATCCCCTGCCGCAAGAGGAGTCCAGGAAGCATATTTGTATGCATTTCCTCCCATAACAGGAAGCACCAGGCTGCTTCCCCTTCACAATGGCTTCGCTTCTGCTTATCCCACCTCCCGCCCTGCGTTCCTGGGGGTGGTGTTGGTGGGAGGTCCATGGAGAAAGCAGCCTGCCCTGTGGTTGCACACTTTCCTGTGCCCCTGTGCCCTATGGACATGTTACTGTGGCCTACTCAGGTGTGGGTGCTGGTGAAGGGAAGGTTTTGTGCTTTTGTGTTTCGTGCCATTAGTAGGAGTCAGTTGATTGAAATTCATAAAATGAACAGTTTCTTATGTTTTACTTTATACGTCTCTTTCACTTTTGCAATCCCATGAATCATAAGATATCATAAATTTTAAATAATAATTACCTCCTACCCAGTACTGGGTAAGAGACATAAGAGATATATAGATGCAAGTAATAATATTTTTCTCTATTGATATAAATAGATACAGGATGAGAATTGCATTGCATTATTACATTAAATTAAGAAGCTTGTGCACTCGGCAGGAGATGTTATTCTATGGTAATACACTTCATAATGTATTAACACATTTTAGCAACTTTCATAAGGCCATGCTTTTTATGCAGTCCAGAGAACAATCCCAAAATGTTGGATTGTAAGAAGAAAAACAGGAGTTCAGCAGGTCTCGATTACTTTCCATCGTTAATTTAACGTCAGTTTAGGGCAGGTTGCTGTTGCTTCGCTTATTCTCTCTATCTCTCTCTCATGATCTCATTCTTTCGCCTATACAGGTTAACAGATAAACAACCAGGGCATAAATAAATGTGGTTTTTGATGCCGACAAGGAAGGGGTGGTGGTGGCTTGGGCAACGTGTCTCTTGGTTCTTCCGGTCCGTGGTCATCCTGCCCCCCAAGGCTTCTTCCCCTTTGGGCTTCCTCAAAGCCCACCCCCCTCCATGCCCCCTGCCTAGCAGCAACCTGCACAGGCAGATGCGTTGCTATGATATGGGGCACCCCCCACCCTAGGAACCATTGCTGGCTGACTCTGGGGGGTGTCTTGTTTGCCCAGCCATTGCCATGGCTTTAAACCATATTGGGTTACATGCAGTGAGCCTACAACTGGGAGCGCGTGCTTAACAGGGCTAATGTTGCATGTGGAGGGGGGGCAGCCTGCTTTTCCTGAACAAACCGATATGTACACATATCACCCACAGAGATACCGACTGCCTAAATGAACTGCAGTGAACCTCACGGGCATGTGTGTGCACCTATCCGAAAAATATGCGCTGTTCACGCACCATGAAATACCGAAATTGCTGGCAAGAAATGTCACATGTGTTACAGGCACCTTCCTTAGATGCCTTGCGCAGAGCCCTGCATCAACATCTGGTCTTACAATTTGTTCTATAACCTTACAATGTGATTCTAAATAAAAAAAAAAAAACAGTCACTAGTTAGGAAGAAGTAATGAAAGGGGATTTCTCAAATACAGACTGACGTAATCCCATCACAATTCGATAGCTACATAATTCTTTTCTATGGGGGTTAAGACATTCATGTCCCAATGGAAATTTGTTAGAAATAATCAAAATAATACAGACTTTATTTGGTATTTGAAATTTATGTCAAAGGTGCATTGGAAAAATTTAGGCAACAAATACAGAAAAAAAACAAAGCCTTGCTTAAATTTGTTAGTCAAAGCTGAGGCCAAACGTGATGGTGGGGCGAATGAATCATAGCTAAAGCTAAGCACGCTAACATTAGTCTCACTGGCTGTCCTTCCTGTTTCACTATTTAAATAAGCAGAAGACGGAGGCGACGAGATCAGCAGCGGTCTGGCAAAAAAAAAAAAAAAAAAACAGATGTCATTGTGGTCTAATGTCTCAAAGCTGTCCAGCTTTTGACTCAACATTTGGTTTAACCCTAGAGGACTGACAGCATTTAAAGTTAGAGCTAGCTCCCAACTGTATATTTCACTCCAACTTGTGTTAGCACTGATTGTCCGTGTCGTTTCTTTCACCAGCTTATACACAGACAAACTTCCTTATATGCACAGTGCAGACTTCACCTATTTTCTTAAAATTTAAAAATGGTCAAATCCTGGCCAAAATCGAATAAATTCCCTGTCATGGACAAAGGAAATTCATTTCTCAAGCTGGTTTTGTATTCGTTCATGGAGCATTAAAGAACTAAGAAATAAAAAACAAATGTTACTGAAAAAGAAACATCCCTATTTAGGGGCAAAGGATCTTTAACCTAACAGTCAAACGGGCCTTTCTAGAAGCGCAATGACGGAGTCTGCTTCCTGCTTTTAGTTTTTCGACTGATTTGACTCTTTAGTGGCGTCCTGACGACACACTTACTGATTTTCAGTTTGTCCCTCCAGCAACTTGCAAACTGCGGTAGTTTTAATAAGCAGCTCTGTTATTTAATCCTACAGCTTCATTCAGTATATTTTACTGTCAGTCTCTAGAGCATTGTTTTATAAAAAGCTTAAGTATATTTAAAGAAAGAGAGAGATGCCCAAATGGAGTACTGCTTTTAATTTCTGAGTATTCAGCAATAAGTAATGCTGTTTTTAACAACACTGTACTATAATGTTCGGCTCTGACATTCTGAACGTTCTGTACAATAAAATAGCATCAGTCTTATTTAGACACAAAATTCAAATAATGCCAAATAAAGACTGCTTTAGGCAAAATGAAACGTGAATTTTTATTTTTCCAGAAGTCACTTTAATTTCACATTACTCATTTTTAAATGTTGGAAACTTCTTATGAGAAGATGGAGGAATTCTCTATAAAAGGAATTAAAATAAATAAAAGGGACAGTCAAGCAGTGTCACACCGACCCCCCCCCCCCATAAATCTACTTCAGCACGGTCCATGGTGTTCCTCACACCCCTCAAAATCCATATTTCTTCTGCTCTTCTTCTTGTGGACCACGGCACCTTCAATAATTCAGATTCCCGCCCCCAGATATTAATCTAACAGGGGGCCGTTTTATTGCACTCTGGACCTGACTCCAGCTTCTGGATTCTGGGGTATCACCGCGTCTCTTGCGATTACTTCCATGACGTAAACGGAGTCGGGCGTAGTTTCGCGTTTATCTCACATTCTGCAGAACAGGACGGGAATCACGACGGGCCGTTCCAAAATGAGAGGGGTGACTCTTAGCCGAACGGTGTGTCCGTGTAGTTGCCCACTGTCTCTCAGTTGGCCCCATTTAGGCTTTAAGCACAATTCAATTAACAAACGGTCTGGCTCTTCCAGCAGTGCATGTCCGCGTACACGACGCTCATTTATGCGAAAATAGTCAAGGCCACGCCCCCCACCGCCATCCTCGTTTCGAGTACCGCTGAATTAAATTGCATTTTTTTTTAACATGATTGTCACCCTAGACGCACTGATCGTTGAGGCTTTTCAGAAGGAACATGGTGCTCCTAAAATATAAAATAAGTCTTCCTTGGAAATTATACCAAATACTGAAAAAAAATCCCATAAAAGAGTAGCACACACTAATAACTTGCTGGTTTCTGTGTAAATTAATTTCTGCCTGCAATATTTTCTCTTGTTCTCTTTGTATTTCATTCTCTCTTATAATTTTTTTTTTTTTGAGTAATTGCTGGATTCCGAATACACGCAGCACAATGGGGATTGTACAAACATGGATTAAATGAAGTAGAACTAAATGAGTAACCTGCTTTAATTTTTCTTTCAAACACAAGGCTGCCCCTTCGATTGAAGCTCTGTGTGTGTGTGTACGCGGCCACACGTGTCTACTTGATACGGTCTTCATCTCACAAGTGCACCAAGCCAACATTTGCAAGCTCTTGTCTGACGTTGGGAGCCGTGCTCTATTTTCAACCCACCAAGTGGCTTTGACCTGTGCTGAAAAAAAAATACGGCATGCACATGTGGTGAGTTTGTGCTGCCGCATTCTGGTGTGTGATTCTTACCCCCCCTCCCCCACCCTGCCCGGTCGCAGATCCAGCGCTAACACAGCCACGATCTATAGGCAAAGTGCGGCACCCGATATAGTCCTTGTCCTAGAAACTTGTGAGGATCTTGTGACTAACAATGTCAGCAGATGCTTGCACAGAGCTTCCCCTGAGGATGGCGCAAGCGAGGACTTAAAAACAAGGTGCAAACCTCTGTCCAGAACCAGGTCGCAGTCCAAGCCATGGCCGAACGTCTTTCTGTTTGTCTTTTAATTTTCTGTGTGTGCAGATTGTTCTGGATATGCAGGGACATATCTTGAGAAAATGCTCCAGAAAAGGAGCATTTTTTTGTTGTTTTGTGGGGACCTTATCCGTTTTTTGAGTCACCATGGAATGGGGTCATTGATTAATAATTATAACAAGTAGATGGAAAGTCCCCACAAAGACAGCATTGCAAATATGTTGCTGTGTTCCCACAGCTAAACTGGTAGGCCCACCCTGCGCTCCCTCACCTGTCTATTGCGTTCGTCCATAATACGTGCAATCTGAATCTTCTTCCTCCCCATCGTCCCCGTCGTCACCTCTCTCCCGTCTCCAAGGTATCGTGGGTATTCCTCTCCTCGTCTTGAGATCTCCTCAAGGCGGTCGTTTGTCACGGCACTTGCTTGTCCCGGTTCACTCCGGCATCTGCTCCTGAACGAGAAGGACGACGCAAAATGAAATAAAGAACCATCCCATTGGGTCAAATAAACGTCAGATGTGCCACGAAAGAGTGGGGAAAAAAATGTGTGTGGCCTGCCAACATTTCATAAACATTTGCGTGAATCCTCATTTTCATCTGGTTTTCTGAAAGTGTGAAGGATGTATTTGTTTTCTTTTTCACGAAAAGAAACTTTCATTTTAAAAGTTCATAAAACATATAAGTACGTGTCATCTGAGTTATGTCCACGTTCTAATCCTTAGTTCTGGACTGGGGCTCTGTAAACTTAGTGAAAGGCAACTTCAGCAACTGATAGTAGAATTAAATGTAAGCCTTGCATTACAATAATACACATTTCAAGATAAATATTTTTTTATATTTTAGTTACACATTCTCCACTGAGAAAGACACAGCTCATCTTGACACTCAAAATCATGTATGATTAGACATGATGCCTACAGTACTATATAATATACAACATACTGTCATTACTTAGTTAAAAGGACCTTAGTTAAAAATCAATTCAGTGTTTGGACATACTTTTCTTTTGCAGATATCACCTAGATACATACTTCTTTGAGAATAAACAATTCTGATTTGGAAAAGGTTAATGTGTTATTCGTTCCTTGAGATGACAAAATGGCTTGTTAGTCACGTAATAAGCCTGCTTCAAATACCGAGCATCACTAATAAAGTGTGGCCTCTGTTCATAATTTTTTTTTCGTAACGTTTGGTGTTTCGCAAACATTAAGGGAAGGTGAGCATGATGGAGAAGAGTTTTGGCCTTACGTCAGCCTATACTAAATCAGAATCGAAATCCTTCAGAACTAAACAACAAAATGTACCGTCAAGTACAAGTTCTGCATCTGCAACAAGACCCGGCTTTAGCCACCACAAATTGCAGTTTGTGAGCTGTGCTAGACTGAAGAAGGGGGATTATCTCCAAGACTGAAGTCTTGCATTTTAGGTATTGTGATTTCACAGCATCTGAAGACAGCAGAACGGAATTTTTACCACAGAAAGATGACTAAAAACCAAACCAAATTACCATGGGAGGAAATGAAGCTATTTCTAAATGCAAATTAAAATGCAACAGACAGCGCAGCTGGAGATAGACCTGAGTGTTAAATGCAAACCATACTGAAACAAGTTTGAGTGGCTAGGGCTCAAAATAGAGAGGGGCAGCTAATGCAAACTCCCCAGTTAAAGGTAATTCTTTCCATTAGCCATTAGCTGCGTCCTGAGACACTAGGTAGACGCCCAAAGATTATGTACAGATATTAGCTTGCCAGCAATTAATTTGGTTCAGGATATGTCAAATGCTTCATCCACTTTGGCTAATATTATGACTGATGAAAAAATGAAATGTAGCCATTGGACGGCATTGCTTGTTAAAGTACAATAACAGTATTTTGGTCATGAAGGCCATGAATCCAGGAAAAAATGTTTCTTTCATTTTTGCTTTTTCATTAGTAGTATCCTAAGGAGGATAAATCATACAGAAACAGGAGAACAATAAATGAACTAGTTATGCTTAAGTTCAGGGAAAAAGGAAAACATGAAAATCTCGTAAATTCACAAATCATTAAGCCTGGTCTACATTAAAATGTACTTTCATTAAAATGCGTGAAACATGTATTAATGTAAATATATATTAATATATGATCTCAGTAGTAGTGGGATTTACGTTTTGAAGCAAAATCCATTTCAGTTTCATAAATGACCATAACTGTAGAAGGAGAAGTTTTGTCTATGCCCCATTAGAATTTTTAATAGAGACATAATGTGCCATTAATTACTTTTAATGGGCTTCAATTAAAGAGAAGCCAGAACTGCATGTGAGTGAAGCACAAACAGGAGTGAGGGATGAAGTTACGGAAATACCTCTTGATACGGCGGGCAGCAATGTGGCTCTCCTCTCCCTGCCTGACCTGCTCCTCTTAACTCCTGTCGCCTCTCCTCCCTCTCATGGCATCAAAGAATTCCTCCTCTGTGACATCTTATGTAAGCGCGGGCCGTCTTTCCGCGAGTACTTAATCCCTCCGACCCTCGCCACGACCCACTGAGGCGACGCATCTTTTCCCTCCCCGCTACATGAGCTAATTCCCTCACCCCCCCCCCATGCATGTCCCAGCTCACAGTCCCCTGTCACCTGAGACTCAAAGCTGAAGTCAAAGTCAGGCCCGTGAGTGTCCTGTTGGCAAACAAAAAAGCCTAATTCTGCCGCTCAAACTGGACTGTGTGAATAACATGGGCCATTAGCAGCTGAACATATGACATTAACACAGTGGTCCACTGTCCCCCACTAACCCAACACACTAATTTTATATTTCCTCTAAACAGCGAGCAAGAGAGACACGGACAGAGAAAGAGACATTTGTAAAAAGCTGTTAAAGAGGTTGTAAATGACCCCTCCCACCCTTGGGAGAAACACTCACCCTGATTTTTGATCAAACAGCTAGAGTTCCATGCAGGATCCAGAGTCGAACAAGCACTCCCTGAAGCAGTAAGCTAATTCACTAATCCACTGCCAAAAGGCTTGGAGAGAGAGAGAGAGAGAGAGAGAGAGAGAGAGAGAGAGAGAGAGAGAGAGAGAGAGAGAGAGAGAGAGGGGGGAGGGACAGTGAGAAAGAGCTCTCTCTCTCCCCCCATGCTTGATGGCACTGTGATCGCGCCTGGGAAAGCCACAGTTCACTGGAAGGTCTGGGACGTTAGGAAAAGAACTGGAGAAACTGTGGCTTCTTCACAGGTCCTTCTCATGACTGAAGCAGGGGTGGGTTAAAGGCTTTTTCTTTTTTTAAGGCGGGGGCTCGCAAGAGTCAGAGAGGTTTGGACAGAACCAAACAAGGGCTGAACAGTCTCCTGGGAGGAGAAGCTTATCACGGTACCCTCCGTCTAGTCTGACGGTCTTGGGGGCGGGGTGGTGCGTTAACTCGAAGAACAGGGACAGTACCGTAACCACAGTCACCTCAGGCAGAGGTCTGGGAGTGCATTTATAATGAGCTGGCGGCGAGGTAACTCGGTGTCATCCTCTTCTGGAAAAACATGCATTGATACAAGAAGACAACTAGGGTCTCTTTAATATCGGGTGAGAAAGCTCTCCTTAATATAGGCCCACCAAGTCAACCCGGACACCATACTGATGGCGACAAGAAGAATACAGCAAACAAGCAATCAAAAAAACCCACACAAACACTCACAAAAAGACACTTGTTTTAATCTTTCCTTGGGTTTCATTTCTTCTTTTCGTTGTCAAAATTTATTCAAGTCGAGCTTTCACCTGAAAAAGTGAGGAACGGGAGGGCGTCGTCTGAAACGGGGTGACTTCCTCCCTCACGTCCCGTTCTGTCACAGCAAAACAAGCTGCAGTTCATCTCCAGACAGAGGCGTCATTTTCTGATGTCGCCTTTCTTAAAAATAATTATTTGATTTTATTTTGACCCACACTCCCCCACCCGCACTTCATCCACTGTGAGTAGTAGCTGAAGGCTTAACCTCCAGGAATCAAAAAATGATTGATTACAGGATTTAGGATGTTTTTTTCCCCTTATTCAGTCTTAGCTGCTACTGCACTCCTCCTCATGCACATCTGCAATACATTTGGTAATAACAGCATCTGAAAAAAGGCAGTTTCCTCTATCCTCATAGGAAATGCGGTTATATGGACTTAAAATAACATATTACACAGCAGTAAGTAAACCTTTTAGGAGGTGTATGATACATTAAATAAACCCTCACTCCTTTTAAATAAACTCCCATTTCCTTGAAGAGGAACAGCAATAATACTATTTCCAAACAATCTGAAAAGGAGTGTAGATTCAAAGCACAGTTTCACATCTGCATTTTGCGAAGTAATGTTTTTTTTTTTCTTGCATGACATTTATCTGTTTACAGACCTCATTGAAACATTTTTTGTTTTCCTTGCCGATGATTTATTTTGCCGTACGGCGCGGCACCGTATTTTGAAGACAACTGGACTGCTGAGCAAAGAGACAGACACAGTCATGCTGGGGTTCCTCCGGACCCCGGTGCGAGCAAATGTCAATATAGCCGTTTTCTCTTAGTGCAACAATCCTTTACCCTGTCAGCTACAGTGAGGTGCTGACATTACATAAGATAGATCATGACACATATGGTTTGCACACACACAAATAAAACGCATCCCAAGGCAATTTGGCCTTACAAATTTCAAAGTACCGAGGAGCAGTGGCAGTCGGACACTGAGCTCTCTTTGTCTTGTCTTGATATGCATTTTTTTAGTCTTTACTATTAATTCTTTAACCTTTTTGCATTCATTGCCAGTTGGCTGGCTGGCTGGCTGGCTGGCTGGCTGGCTGGCTGGACTCCCCCCCCCACACCCCTCGCGAGCCGGCGTGGACCCCCAGCGACTGGCAGCTGAACAGAATGACGGGAAGTGTGTGTGGGGGGCACTCGCGGAAGGACATGACATCAGATACCACAGACAATAAGAGGTGTAAAGGTGCTTCCTTCCCTAAACTGTTCCAGAAACTGCAAAACGGGAACCAAAACTCCCCCACTTCCTCCTACCGGGCAAAGCTGTCCAAGTCTCCAGCTCCTGTCCCTGCTGACTAGCAAACCGTCGTCTTGTGATGAAAAATGATGGAGGGTGGGCATGGAGACAGTGTGTGGTGTGGTGGTGTGGGGTCGGGTGGGGTTGACTCAAGAAAAAAAAAATAAATTAAACAAAAACTGTCGCTCACACACTGTCCCAACCAATATGCTTAAGAGAGGCATGTCTGTTGCCGTCACACCCCTCAGGTAGGATTTTTTGGAGCGCCTATCCCATTTTGCCAGCTTGAGACCGTTGTGCCAGAGATTAAAACAAAAAAGAACGTTTTCACCACGGCGACTGACTCAAATACGGCCATGACGCAATGAACATGAAATCGCCGCGTGAGCAGCGGCATGGTCCCAGGTGCCGAGAGGCGTTTACCGGGCGGGACCTTTGAACAAGCCAGGTTACGAGAGGCAGCAGGCTCCTCCTTGCTCCACGACAAGCCCACCTCCCAAAAAGGACGTGCGAAATCACAGGCAAAAGGCGTTTGCTATTTCTTGTAAAACACCGTGAATAGCTCTTTGAGAGGCTGTGGCAGATTAAAGAAATTACGAGGAGGAGGGAATACCATATTTAGTCCTGCGTTACAGGGGATGCTTTCACAGGCAAAGCTTCACTGCCTTTTCCAAACTCCTTTTGCAATCAACTGTGAACTAGCTAACTTGCCACAAATGGTATCCTAGCCCTAAAATATTCATGCCTTCTTGCCCATCGGTCATGGCCTTCACTGCACAGAAGAATACAAAGAGGGAAGTCTGCTATAACACTTTTTATTTTTGCTGCTGTTTGTTGTTTTTCTCTTGTTCTTAATGGCTTACTCATCTTTTTTTCCACATCCCAATCTAACCCCATTCCAAATTTTGATCTGCACCAACATCCACCCAAAGGACATATTCTCATGTTTCAGTGTAATCCTATTTCAGTGACGATATGGTGCATCAGAAAGGTATTTTCATACTGATATTTAAAAGCTCCCATTTTTTATTTACCTTTAAAAAAGGCTTTATGGCAGTGTATTAGGAGAAACATATTTTCATGTGCAGAAATATAAGTACCATTTTGCATTTTGTTCTTCTAGATATCATCACAGAATGTCATAAGTACTAAGATATCCCTGACAATGAATATTATCTGCTAAAGAATATATGCAAAAGCTCTGAAACCTGCCCCATTTTCTCCTATTTTTTTGATTACTTTTTTATTATTGAAGCTCTGGGGTATATTCTATCTAGTTGCAGGCAGCTGGAGCCTGGAGAGCATGGGCAACTGGGAAACTGCATTAATCAGATTCGGAATGGGGACAGGTACCATTCCCCACCCATTTTAAATTCTCCATCTCGGAATTTCCCAAGGACAAAAGGAGATGATTCGCCCTGTCAAAGCGCAGCCCCCCCCAACCCTTAGCCGTCTTCAGAGGAAACGCTCTCGAATCCAGTCCCGCAGGGTGGGATGAGCGAATTGCGGAACACCACCCCCCTTCCCCCCGTCTGTACACCAAGTGTCTCCGACCTTCACACTGCCTGACCTGGCCTGGCCCGGCCCATCGGACAACAGAGTGTTCGGGCCTCACGTGGATGCGACTGCAGCGGTGCTCGAGATGGCTTACGGACAGAAGGCTTTGGGTGTGCTCTGTGTACATGCACGGTAACCATGCCGATGAATTCACACACCCACTGCTGAGCGTGTGTCCATGGGGGGGGGGGCACATGGAGTGCGCGTCAACAGAACGGAAATGAATAAATACATATAGACGACAACCCACATGCCCCGGTGACTCATTAGCGTCTGGTGTCTTTCCGTGAAATTCGTGAGGCCCACGCCAAGTGGTGGGGTGGAGCTGGGGGGACTCAAACACCGAGCTCCCACTAATCAGGCTCTGCAGCCCCAGAAGGCGGAGGACCCTACCTCACCTCCTGTGACCCTCCCCCATGTACAAACGCACACTCTCAGTACGTGTGTGCATGAGACGAAGAAGCCGGCTGCACCCCCCCGAGCGTCTTGTTAGGCTTCTCTACATCGCAGGCGTTTCTCGCACTGTCACGCCTGGCTGATGGGCCGTCCCTACCGGCAGGCCAGACGTAAGGTGTGTGTGCACCGAGCGGGGGCTCTCCCGCTCTCTTTCCTGGCATTCTCCGCTTCGTAAAAGCACTCTTGCTCCAGACAATACCCAACCCCTCCAATGGGACGCCAGCACAATGGCACCACTACCACCTTTCTGTTTTTGTTCTTTGCTTCTGCCAGCAATCCAAAGTCGAAAAACACGAACCCCGTCGGAGTGCAGAGATGACAGCTCGCTAGCCACGCCCATGATCTTTGTGATGTTTTGGACACTTACTGAAAAAATAAACAGTGTTCAGGTCTGCATGTGTTTCTTTGGCGGGTGTTGACGATGGCTCGACCCCAAACACCAAACATGATGGCTGGGTGTTCATCTGATTACTTCATTTCACTTTGCCAGCATCCTAATCAGCCTAATTAAAGCCCATGCTCTCGCCTAAATCTCCGATGACAATTTGTTTCACCCTATCCTGAAGCAGTTCCCGCAAAAAAAAAGAAAATTAAATCTGATCTTCTGACAGCAATTATTAAATGTTCCCTGCTGACCACATTTAAGCCCCGAGGCTTGTAGGCCTTACAAATTCAGCTCATGCCACGCTACTTTCTTCTCGATCCTTTTTTTGTTTTTTTTAAATCCTCCCCTGGCACCCAGCATTGCCGTATATTTGCCATTATTGCTTATTGGAAATGAAGCGATACAATTTGGAATATAATACCTCTTCCCAGCTTGCGGAATGCTTGTAATAGCCCCTCACAGGGGAGAGGCAATGACAAAGATTAAAAGAGTAAGTCTGGTAACTCGGAGTGAGTGTGATCTATCATCACTTTGACGGGGTGTTGAGCGCGCACAACTTGATTTGCTGTTTTTTTTTTTTTTTTGCCAGATCTCCACGCTTTTCTCCACGGCGACGAAAGCTTCTATCAATGCTGACAGATTTTTAGTCTTTGTTTACCTAACGGCTCTCAAGGAATCGCCTCCCAGTTTTGTCACGCTGAAGACTGTTTGCTTTTTTTATCTAAAAATTTTTTGCACTTTATTCTAACATGTACAGTACTGCACAGAAATATTAGGCAGGCACAGAAAATTATCTTTAAATTGTGTTCATTTTTGTATAAAACCATGACCGTATGTCGCTCAAAATGTTTCAGTTCACATTCTTCAAAACATCTCCTCAAGTAACCCCAGAATTTGCTGTTACCATACAATATGGTGAAACCCAGGTACCCCTGGCTAATCAATACTTCATAAAGTTAAAATAATTAAGTTCACTAATTAAGCTGGTGGTGAAATGTAACAAGTACCTGGAATGGCTGTGATATCACTAAGATAATAGAGAATTAAATGAGACCATAATACGTTTTACTGTATTTTTGTCTGTTTGTATATATTATAATGTTACATCATGTTTGTTTCCCAGGAAACACACGCTTACTGACCAGATAAATGACTTTAAATATTATCTTTGCCTGCCCAAGACTTTTGCATAGTGCTGTGCATATTATTGTAACACAGTGGTTTTGTTTACACATTAAACTAAAAAATCAAGTTCGGAATATTAGTACTTAATATTCTCTGGAGCACAACATGATGGGTCAAACTACAACCGGATTTAATTTTTTTTTTTTTTTTTTAAATCTACACATTGGTAAACACGCTTCTTAGAAATGTTAGAACCTGTGTTGACTGGTTCTACACCATTCTTACTATCCTACTGAATTACTGGGAATCGAGGAAGGCTATTCTTGGGCCAATTGCTACGGCATTCCTGGTCTAATGCGAGAGCCCCATGAATCCAAGGTGCGGTCCAAGGCACAAGAAGACATTGCCCCCAAAAACTGCTGCATTATGGGACAGAGTAGAACTCTTTCCCAGAAGCACCCCCACCCTCCATATGCAAGACCACACATCAACAGCATGTCTTTGAAATTACCAACCCAAAAAAAGAGGCCAAAAACTGCCTGCTAGTAAATGTAATGACAACCATACGTCCATTCGTGGCACTCGGCGACTTTTTTTTACATTTAGCTACTTAGCTGAAACCTTCTGGCTTTATACTCCTGAATGTTTTCCTGCCATATCACATGTTTCAAGTACGGTATGAAGGTACAACAGGATGTGAGACCCAATAATTTTCCGGAGCCTGGGTCCTTGACCGTTAAACCACCTGCAAAAAAATGGCTAGAAGCAAAATTCTACTTCTTTTAAAATACATCACCTTACGTAACACAGGTATCTTCGCAATCCACTGTCCACAGTAATCCACAGGCCCATAAACAGGTTGCTTGTCTACGGCCCTCAGCTGCATTATGGGGAAAGGCCACTTCAGGAAAAAGCGGCATTACATAAGTTTACTCGGCACAAGAATTAGCTGTGGACCGTAAAATTAAAAGCGTGGCATTTCCACAAAGGACACAGGCAAGCAAGGCTGCTTTCTTTTAGGTGAAACAAGCAGAAATTGAAAGAATGTGTCGGAATCTGAGGAGATGAGAGTTGGTGTGCTTCAGCATCGTTATCCGTCATTCTTTTTTTTCTGTTCCAGGGGGATACAGAGTAACCCAGATTATGGGCCGGAAAGTGAGAAATGGGAAGATGAATCGTTTTGACGGAAACAATGACGGCCCCGTGGTGGGGACTGGGGCCGGAGTTCTGTCGTGAGGTGGCGAGTGGCGAGGAAGCCCCCAGGCTGTGTGAGGGGCAGTGAAGCTTTAGCGTCAGAGGGGGAGCTGAAAAGGTGACACGCCTACCACTAACAGAAGCTGAGCCTGTCTCAAGTCCCTCAAGAGCATCGGATGCAGTGAGAGACACCCCCCCCCCCCCCCCCCCCCCCCCCCCCCCCGGCCCCCGCGCAGGCGCCACCCACCCCCCCCCCCCCCCCGCACCACCAACCCCCCCCCCCCCCGCCCCCCCCCCCCGCCC
>JAACJT020000095.1:19814447-19825252 GCA_009936485.2 Gymnarchus niloticus
GGCGGGGCAAAGCAGAGCCCCCAAACCCGACCAAAACCGGAGCCTATCCAACCCCCCCCAAAGGCAGGGGGTAAAAGAGAAGCCCCCCCCCCCCCCCCCCCGATTTCCATGTGGAGTGAAGTAGAAGTCGCCCAACCCCACGAGTAGCCGAGCAAATCACCCATCATGCACCGCTCTGCACGGACAGAGGTGGCGCGTTTGTTGCGGTCTGAGGGACGGGCGTCGAGTGACAGGATCTCAGAAGCGGCTTCATCAAAGCCAACGCTGGTGAATTTGTCACACCGCGCAGCCAATTATCAGATGTTAAATGGGACGAGTGGGGCGGGGCAGACTGGCAGAGTGGGGGATGGGGAAGGATAGCATATGATTAAAGACTCTGCACAGCTGCAGAAAATCCAAACTAAAGAGTTTTCAAAAGGACCGTCAGAGTATCTGACAGAGCAACCCTTTCAGAAGGACCAAAAAAAAAAAATTAAATATTACAGCCTTGCTCTAAAACGTTTGAAAATCATGTTTTGGCAAAATCCCTCGACCTAACAGTGATGACATAAATATGCAGAGTGACCATGGCATCACTCAAAGATGGCCGTCCCACAAAAAGAGCTTTGGATGGCTAACATGCTGCTTTGAGAAGGGCTGATATTTTCCAACGTACTTCTCGAAAAGTCTCCGTAAGCAGCTGTGGATCTTAATATCAGTCAGTATGTCCTCCTTTCGATTCCTCAAACCTGCCTTTTGATAAAAATAAAGCGCATTATTGTTTTGTTATCCCTTTATTGCTATCCCTGATTTCTCAATGTAATATCAGTCGTCACATGAATGACTTGAATTATCTTGATCTCGTGTCACAGGTCATCTGCGGAGAGTAAACTCACCCGATGACAGGATCATTTGAGCTTCATAATGTCTGCTGTTGAGGCAAAACATACACAAACTAATGCTTGCATTTGCGTTTGAGTCAACTTGTACAAACAGTCTCCTTCGCTTCGCAACTTTTCCTTGATCTCGGCAACTTGCTACATGCACACATAAAATGTGCTTTCATCTTCATAATACAGCTAAAGCTTTTTTTGCATATTATTATAGCTGTGTGATGACAACGGTGATGAATAACAGGAGTTTTATGAATTCCCAGATCTAATAAAAATCTTAACATCAGAAGGTAGCTAACCTTAATTTATTTTACACTATGAAAGTCTTTGTCAACATTTGGGGTTTTAGAGCAGCTAGCCATCAGGCCAGAATACTCGGTGAAGTCTCCTAAGTTACACTGGTCTCCCAGCAACAGCCATGGGCTCAGCCATTCATTACTGCCTGGAGTTTCCCTATTCTCATGGTTTTTTCATTTGCCTAACCTTCACGTCTTCTGAAACCCCTAAGAGAAGATTTTTTTAATTTTCTTCTACTTTTAAGCAATCCTCTTTTTTTACTTTCCTCGTCATTGGAGAGGTCTAAAGGTACTCATGTCACCAATGCCCCCCCCGACACTGCCTGGTCATTGGCACCCCATTTTGTCCCCTCCCAACTTCGGCACACATCCTGTTAGCTCTGCTGCCAAATAAACATCTAATTACACATAATTAATCAACAGTTCCGCTAACATCTCAGGGTAATCCCTCTCATTGTTCCCTCAGTTTCTTTTCCTATTAGTCTTCAAAACTGAAAGGCAGACAGCAAAACAGGAATAGAGAAATAGGATTTCAAATTTACTTCCCATGAAAACACGCAGGCTTTTTTCCCTCCTTTTGCTTATCCCTTTTTCCCTCAGAACTAGGTCATCAACACGCTACACGCCAGTGCACTATATATATGCGTGTGTATCTATATATATATATAGAAAAGGAACATGTGTTGCTAAAAAAAAGGCCGTACAAATGGACAGGCTTATCAAATTAAGCCTGTGTAAGCACATTAATGGCACTCTGCAAAACGGCGTAAGGAAAAGGGGCGTCCGAAACATTCAGTGTTTCCAAAGTGGCTGCTATCTTGTGTCTGGAATGCTCCCCAGAATTGGCTCCCATTCACTCCAATAAGATGCCCTACTTATTAAGATTATGAGCCCCCCACCACACACACACACACACACACACACACACACACACACACAGTGAGTCACACTGCGCAGTAAATAGATGCGATAATTAACGGCACGGACAGTGAGAAAGGCGGGAACGCACTACATGTTAGAGGGAGTCACACGTGCACACTGCATCATGTCGTAGCCACGGAAACGATGCCATGCAGTTGCTGGAAGACAGCTGCCTTCAATGAAGGCACGGCCCAAATAAATAAACATCTGCTGCATATTTTGCAGGATAAACTTTAAACAGGTGCTGGGGCTTTTTCATGATGTTGTACTGCACCCTGCATCACCCTGGATATCTACGGCTCTGGATATCTGGAGGAACCGCTGTCAGATGAGCCTCACCGCAGAACAAGTTAGAACTACAGGTTGTCTCCGATGTGAGGTGGGTTTATTTGTTGGCTTTGAGCCAAACCTCCTGTTTCAGTTGGCACCAACGAGATTCAAGTCTGGTCCAATATCCTGGCTCACTGGTCGATTGGTACAGCAGCCAGCTAATTCTTATTACACAGAGGGCCAAAGAGTGCTCTGCTCATGACCTGTCAAAGTTACTGGCAAGTTTCAAGGCTGAGAACTCCGGTTCGGTTCTGTCAGAGCTGCCTGTACGGGCCCTCCCCTGACCCACTCCGCTGCCGTTCCTGGTTTTCTGCTAGTCCACATGGACTCTGGGAGCACACCGCACTGCCCATCATGTGGAGACGATCAGGATTGCACTTAATGTCCGTGTTTCCAAACTGAGAGAGCCTACCCCACCTCACCAGGAGCTCCACAGTCTAGAAAGGCAAAAAAGCCACAGTCATGAACGTGAGCCTGCAACACAGCTTAGCAGAGTGAGTATTTTTATAGACTCAATGATGTTGCCCTCTGGGGGCCTTGCTGGACTTAGAGTAAGTGCCCATTTTAAATGCAAGTTGAAGCCAAGAAGAAGGCAGAGCCAAACCACAGTCAAAGTCAGGTCATCTTCGGACATGCCTGCACAGGTCATACCTGCAGAACATTTGGAAAAAAGCAGAATATAGCCTACCTATACACCTGTGATACCCTTACATATGAAGTGCATATAAATTACCATGCCAATAAGTAAACTCACATTTATTAAGTAGTCAGGAATCAGGCAGGGTTTAAATGGTGAATCTGTGTTCAAATGAAAAGTACATAATAAAGTGACATGGGGTGATGCCTGGGCTTCTGTTAATTAGCCGTCTGCCTTTCCACCACGGCTGCAAATAGTTTAGCAAGCGCTCCCTGCATGTAGGTGTGAGCGTCTCCCAGCTAGCTATCGTGATGGTGGGAGAGGACGTGACGTGAGACACCCCCCAAACCGCCAACCGAGGCTTGTCGTAAACCTCCCCAAGCCAGCGTGACGGCAGGTATCCACCCCTCTTCCCCGGTTTACCGCCTCTATTTATAGCCCCCCGCATAAAAAAGAACGACAGTCCCAAAATAAAACAATGAACTTTTTACCCCTAAAGACGACACGAGTAGAGCAGCAGAACTCCCCCCCAATAGCTCCATACAGAATGCGCGGGCCGGACGTCTCATGGCCGGACTATTTCTGTCCGAGGCCCATTTAGGAAGTGGTGGACAAGGGCCAAGGCTTCTCTGTGAAGGCCTGACTGGCTTTGAGCACTTGGGCTCCGGGGCTTGCTGAAATTTGGACAAGGTCGTTTCTTTTTCCCCCTGCAACGTGTCTGTGACTCCCAGTAAAAGAATCCGTCTCCTGAAGCGCTAAGCCACATCTGCTCCTTGCCTAGAAAGCCTTGAAGTGTAATGTGGATCTGAGGTTTCAAATATAGTGCAGCGGCCATCATTAATTATACATGCCTTACCATGCTGCAAATTTCCTCTTTCGTCTCTCTCTCTCTCGCTCTCTTTTTTACAGACTGGGCATCTATAAAGTATGAGCAAAATGAACGACATCACTGGAAGCAATATGTAGAGCTCCGAGTGGAAGATTTCAATGGAGAATAAAACTTACAAGCTCTGTGCTTCATGAACTACCTATAAGCTTATCACAGACTCTTTACTATATTCTACACTACAGTTAAGAAATAGCAATAACTAAGAGAAAATTTTTTCAAATCAATTTGCATGTTAACAAAGCAAGAAAAAATACTGATTTATCCATAGATTCATTTATCCAGTACAGGATCATGGTGGTCCTTGTGGCAAGGTCTGGTAACACAGGGCACAAGGCAGGACTACAGCCTGGCTGGGATACCAGTCCATCAGAGAGGTATAGCCTGGATGGGACACCAGTCCATAACAGGGATACAGCCTGGATGGGATAGCAGTCCATCACAGGGGTACAGCCTGGATGGGATACCAGTCCATCAAAGACTACATCCTGAATGCGATTCCAGTTCATCACAGGGCTTCAGCTTAGATGTGATACCAGTCTATCACAGGGGTTCAGCCTGGATGGGACACCAGTCCATAACAGGGATACAGCCTGGATGGGATACCAGTCCATCAAAGACTACATCCTGAATGCGATTCCAGTTCATCACAGGGCTTCAGCTTAGATGTGATACCAGTCTATCACAGGGGTTCAGCCTGGATGGAATACCAGTCCATCACAGGGGTACAGCTTAGATGGGATACCAGTCCATTACAGAGGAATATATACACAAAGAAGAAAGGTATATACTTACATGTATCATTTTTTAACTTTATTTCCATTTCTTTTAAATCCATTTTTGCTTCAGTAACTATGCCTGCAGTTGCTCCAAAACCCAACAACCTAACTGTAATTCAGTCTCCATAGGGGTGTTTTGCATTCATTGATATGAGAAAGTATTCATGGTCTGACTTTCCCCCCAGTTGAGTCAAGCCGCAGCAATACCAGATAGAGCCCAGAAAGTGTCCGTGAGGGGCGGCCCATCCAGACCCTTTTGGTTACCCGGTCTGCAACGCATAGATAAAGCCAGATCGCCGTCAGTCTCAAGCGAGTCTGGCTAGCACAACCACGTCAACATGTCCTGACATGTTCCTTTCAGGGGCCAAACCCTGCTGGTGACAGCAGAGCATATTGCTTGCATCTGCTGGGAACAGAACAAATGGCAGAAAAAGGGGCAGGAGGCGGAATGGGTGTGTGTGTGTGTGTGTGTGGGTGGGTAGGGGGGACACTTGTGTCCTTCAGCAGACCACTGGATATGTGCCGCCTTAATATTTCCCGTACAGGCTTATTAGGGACCTTTTTTCGGGATTGCTGGGGTGTTTACAGTTGACGTCATTTGACAAAGGAATTCACGAAAACTCTTTTTTTTTTGTTTGTGGCCAGAGCTAAAACTTAAACAAAAGTAAAATGGATCTGTCTGGCATTCCCTATCCACTCTGCAAAAAAAGACGTGCTTGTAAAATCTAAACAAAAAAGATGTAGTAATGGTCATTTCAGCAATAAGTCCCGCTTTTCAAAGGCACACGGAAAACAGTTGAACGGACAACTCTTTTAGCTGTCTTTGCCAAATTAACGGGCCAATTTGAAATGCTGCCTCTCCTTCACAGCCCGCAAACTGCTAAAAATACCCCCTTTAAGTACACATTTTGGGGAAACGTATTAGATTATCGCTATACACCGCAGGAGCACAAAGAGCCATTCACTTCACTCCATTTGCTGGAGGATGCTGTCGGATGAATCGACTGTTTTTTGCATTTGTGACAAAGATAAATTACATTTTCTGGAAAATATTTGGATTCTGGGGAATATCCAAATGGTGCCTAAGAAATTGTACCATGTGCTGACCCGGGACCCTCCTCTCGGCACCCCAGAAGACCAGAGCTGGACTACTCTGCGGCATCACAAGTGGCCCCAATTCCAGCCTGATGTTCACAAAGGGTCGAAGCAAGAAGAAAAAATAAAATGCATGAGGTGTCAAAAAGATTCTGTGCTTTTGACAGGCCCTTTAAAATAAGGGAAATCTTTTAGAGCAAGTCACATTTCGTATCCTCTTATTTTGGCGGCCGTGGATGGAAGGGGTGTCATTTAATTTTGCTTTTGTGTATCTTTATTTTGTCAGCAAAAATTCAAAGGTAAAAAAAGAGTAAAATGAAGTACATTTAAAGTCAAATGAATGTTAGGCAGTGTAAGGTTACTTAACGCCTTCAAAGATAAACTGCACGCATGGAAACAGTAAAGACTTGAAAAATAATAACAAAGGCCTAATACGATTATTTTAAATGGGAACACTGAGGTATGCTAAATGTCTGTACAGTCCTAGCCACTATTTCCACATATTATCTGTAACAATCACGTCTGATCTTCTTATGATGTTATTCACACGTGACCAGTTATGGTTACGGGCAACCAGTCAGCTCGTGGTGTGAGTTGGTGACTTCAGGATGCCACGTCGGCATTCCTGGTCACTTTCATGGCCAGTTGAAAAGGCATTAGATATTGTAAGCGCATACACAGAATAACAATCTCCAAAACATGTTTTAGGGGCTTGGGGCGAAAGTGACAAACAGCTGGTTGATTTCATCGTCTCAGGTCCTCCAAAGTCTCTGAAAGGCACCAGCTTCATCTGATTTAGCTGTGGTGGGTCTGATCGAACGCTCAGACTTCTCGAAGGTCTTGGACACGCAGGGACCCGTAACTGTTAACTTTGAAGGACCAGTCTAAACCTGGGAGGGCCCTTTATCATTTGCAGACTGCTTGTAATACAGCACCAGTCAAACTCAAAATCAAGGTGCCCCCCCCACCCACCCCACGTGCATGCCCCCATCTGCCGGGCCTGTCTCTTGGAGATGTGTGCCGCTGGCTTCTAAACTACACTCGCCAGACTGTGGTATCTTTCACGACATCATATCCTTTTTCCCTTCCAAGAAAGAAAGGAGAAAGAGTAAAAAAAAGAGACAATGTAATCGTACAGAGACACTCACAAATGCACGCACGGCGAGAGCAGAAAATTATATGCAAATATATTGAAATATGTTTTTACAATTACAATCAAACATCAAAGCCTGATATATTCCACTGCGATCTGAAACACACGGGTGATTACGCCCAGCTCAGTAACAGGAGAAATAACAACGCACTGAACGTCACTGTTAATTACCAGATAGAGACAGCTAAGTTGCGCATTAATATGAATATAAGCATGTATATTTTCCATGGAAAACCAACAGAGACTCTAGCTGAAAACTTGTCTTTGGAAATGCAGACAATGAGGATGATGATGTTCAATCGGCAGAACTCTTCTTGTCTTTCCCATCCGGATCATGTCAACACATACAGTTACTATCCAACGTACTGAATACAAATAATCACATACCTGGAGTCAGATTGTCCCTTATTCTAACATTTCACATACCTGGCCAAGATTATAGGCCAAGATTGATTTTATCCCAGTTTTCAGCAGTATGTAGGGAACACCCACAAATAACCAGAGTTCTACGGGATGATTTAACTTAAAATATACAAGACTTTAACATGGAGAGCTGAATTAATTTCTGTGGTATGAATTATGGCTACAATGAAAAGTCAGAGTAGCTTCAGGGTTTGGAATAAAAGAATGCTAAACAGTAAAACTGACTCTTAGAGCTCCTGCGGAAAAATCGTTAAGGAATAAAATGCACAACAAGATTTCATGACATATTAATTGTGACTCCTGCTAACAAACATATGACTACAATTGCTTGTCCCGATAAAATGAAAGCTACAGTAACACTATAATAAAATCCACGCAGTTAACTCCGAAAAGCCCTCTTGCTTAATTGTCTTTCAAACTCAACCGTCTCATGGGATCTTCCACTCTTTAAGAGGCCATTTCACTTGTCTATTTATCTGCCAAGTTCCCAGTACTTGTCTAGTCTTGCAATTCCGCAGTAAAAAATAAAAGTAGATCGATGGTCTCTAAACGTTTACGATACAGTACCGCGATGGTTTAATTAACAGGCAAAAAGGTCTACACAATTTGTGTCTAAAAGCATATTGATACAAATAGCACAGAATTTAATTCAGACGGCTAGTCGTGTATTTTGTAGAATTTGGAATATTGTAATGATGGAGTGGAAAACTTGGTATTGACATAAAGATCCTGCCCATTGTGAGCAAGACTAAACCGGCTAACCCGAGTCCGTGAAATGGGGATCATCAAACATGCCCTGTACAGACATAAGGATCAGCCATGGCCATAAATGAGGAATAAAGGCGCGTTAACCTCGACACCATAAAGGAGGTGAAGCCGGTGTCAGTTACACTCGACGCCGACCGGTCAGCGATCGAGGCGCGCCTGTCCGCCTTTATAAATATCACCTGGGGACAGCGGCGTGCACGTGTCACGCCATTCGCGGTGACACGTGGGACCACCTAATCCCGTCTTTGTCGGGGCAAATGACACGTCGCTGCCGCTTTTGTGAATCGGCGGCGAAATCCGCACTGATTGACCCAAGTCGACAGGTCTGGAGGGGAGACGAAAGTTAAGGCGCCGCTGGATCGGCGTGACTCCTGGATGAGGGCGGTTCGAACACGGGGAATCCTACTGTGTTATCCTGGCTCGGCCAGCAGCACGTTTCATTTGCATCTAAAGAGATTCGTGTACAGTAAGTCAGCAGTCAACATGGCACTACTCTAGAACCAGTCTATATTAAACGCGATCGCGCTAGTATTTACACTACTTCAGCTATCACGTAAAGCAGTGTTGTTTTAACAAAAAAAGCGCCCTTAAAATGCTACAGTACGACGACGTGTTCTCAAGGTGTTTAAAATGAGACCCCGAAGGTGAAATACTGCTCTGATTTAAAAGCTCACGAAACTTTTAATACTGTATTATTCTCCTATAAATATGCCATTATGACTATTTGCAATGCCTCATTTACGTGATTATATTTAGATGGTAGGCTTTTTTCTCACGGTATTTAATCGTATCAGTATGCATCGTGAAACTGTGAAAACAAGACAAAAATTGAATTGTTTCTTTTGTTTCGCATGTAGTTACTCCACATTAGAGCTCAACTTCTTGAGACCCGAAATCCCATAAATGGTCTCAATTTCTCTCATCTGTTTTCCGTAATAAAAGCTTAATGTTGTCGTGATCTTACATTAGAAAAATCAATGGAGCAATCTTTCACGCCCCCTCCCCCCATAAAATGACTCAACTGTTTAATGAAACTGGTTTCATTTAGAAACAGATTTCACAAGGACCGCAGCATTACTCCAACCAATATAAACGTAATAAAATTAAACAAACAACAACAAAAAGCCGCACTTGACAGGCGTTTCAGTTTCTACTCTGTGCCTTTAAAACACGGATGCGATCGAACGTCTTCAATGTGCTCTAAGTAACTGCAACTTGTAAAAAGTCAGATATCGGTGCACAGGTGCTCAAATGACACCATCCACTCGCAAAAACCTCCAGGGATCGGAGTTATTAGGCTCCATATAAACATCTTTACTTTGCAACCACAATGGGTGCTGCCAGTAACAACATAACTAGGAAGATTTCTCACTGGCGTAGGTGTAAGTGCTGGTCAGAGAAAGTCAAATTTAAAGGGAGAAGGAAAACAGACCAGCTTCAGTTCTTGAAATTGCCCTCATTTAGTATGCCATCAGGTTATGATGGTCCAGGCTGAAAAGCGTCTATTGCCAAGGTAATTCTCCACTGACTTGCACCAAAGTACTGGCCGCTCGCCACAGCCGCTTGGCTTTCAGTACCCTTCGTACTTATTCATAAAAGCACTTCTAAATGTATAATCATGTGTCCGTAGCAGGGACAACATTCGACCATAGGATCCTCCTTTGGTTGTCATGCTAGCACTATTCATTTTCAAGTAGGTCAACAACAATAAAGAAAAACGCGCATGTGTCGATTAGAAAGATACCAGATACCCGGGAAAGACCTGAATATACAGCTCAAAGATTATTGTGATTTGTTTAAAAATAATCAACTGTTTTTAATATCTAGAATATAAACATTTGTTTTGTGCTATTCAGATGTTTGGAAATGTCGCGTCAAATCTATGTTGAATAAGCATGCTTTTTAAAACAGATAGGAATACGCGTATTATAATCCGCCTAAATGAGTGCATCGACTGCTTATACTAACTTTTCCATTTATTTCGGATCGACAACTACACACCGCCGCCTAAGTAATGGAAAGTTTTCAAAGCTATTAAACACAAAAGGATCAGCGGTTCTCGCCAAGTATAAAATGTTTTATTGTTATATTATTTTTTTATACAAGTCCGATTAACCGGTGATGAATTGCTTCTACCGAATTACTGCAAGGTAAAAGCAATTTAATATACAAAAGAAACGATCGTAATAAAAACATTTACTCCCAATTACTCAATTCCCGATTGACATCTGACTGGCATCCAGTATGCCTAAGTGGACCAGTTAAATGGATCCGTTCCAGAAAAAAAGGCATGTTTGGAACAAAAAGGGAGCTACCTATCGAAGTTAAAAGGCAAACATCTCACCTGTGTCACACTCGGATGATCCTTTCAACACCTACAGATCGTATATAACGGGACAAGATCCAGCGTATAGATTAACGATCGGAGGTCCTTACTTACTTTATTTCGCTCGTAGCTGAGCAGTCTGGTAAGAGTGAGCTGTCAGGGGCGTTTCTGCTGGCTTCTCGTCCAGTAGACCTGAGTCTGAATATGAAAGTCTTCTCTGCCAGCGAGAACGTCGCAAAAAAAAAAAAAAAAAAAAAAAAAAAAAAAAAAAAAAAAAAAAAAAAAAAAAAAAAAAAAAAAAAAACAAAACAAAAAAAAA
>JAACJT020000095.1:19836783-19878199 GCA_009936485.2 Gymnarchus niloticus
GACACATTCCCAAAAAGGAGGACAAATTAACCTAAAAACAAACACTCCATCTGACCCAGAATTTTTCATTAACCTGTAGGAAGGAGACATTCCCACCCCCCCCCCCCCCCAAAAAAAAAAAAAAAAAAACAGACGTTCCTATCTTGATAGGAAATTCAGTAAGCTATGGTGGTTTTATCTACCATACGTTTGTTTCTTGCAGGGGTAATTTCTGTCAGATTATACGTATACTGCCATTTGGATTTATTTTCATCAAGGAGTTTATTTTCAAGAAGCACACACCTATCAAAAATATTTTTATTACATTACTGTACATGGGAGGAGCAGTTCTGCAAAAATGACCCATGTATGCAGTGAAATGATTAAAAAAATGAAGAACTGAAAGGGTAAAGCCTTAACTTTTCAGCTACACTAAGTAAAATCACACAGCTTTCTCCCAACCCTTCCAATCTGGAAAACTATCTTCCTCAGTTATTGCAGTAGTCTTATTTTTTACTTTGCTGTTATTAGCAGGAATTAGAGCGGCCAAATTCCTGCAAAATGCAGATTCACATGAAGCATTTTGCAGTTGATTAAATCTAAAGAAAATACTATGAAAGCCATGGAAACATTTTAAACTTTTGTACTGTGTAGTGCATTTACGACAGGTTAAAGTGGTTGCGGAGTTTTAATTAACATGAAAGAACTTTGTAAATTGCTATAATCTACGGAAAGTGCAAGGGAAGTTGCTCAATTAAATAAACCCACCTTATATTGTGGATTTGGAATTTGGAAGCCTACAATTTGCACATGTGACCTTGATTTCAGGACACAGTCATGTGATTTTTATAGGAATTTTACACCACTCATGCACTGTCAGCCAGAAGACTTTACTGTAAAGAATTAGAGTATCCATGGAATGATCAGTCCACAAGACATTCTTGACCCAGACTTGTAAGCATAGCAACAACATTAACGGGGGTGGACAGATTGTTATGGGACATATGCACAGTTTATCCCTGGCTCCAAGAGAACAAAACTGTTTTGTCTATGTGAATACATTTTTTTTTCCTTTTTCAGTGTCATTCCTTACAATGTTATGAGCGTCTCCTTCAATGCTGTTTATTTTCTCAATAGGAAATGATTTTTAGTGCCAGAGCTTATGGGCATTACTGACCAGGAGTCCCACAGGAAGGTTCCAGCAAGACGTACAGGAAGGTAAACCACAAATTGTGTCAGAGCAAAAGCACCAGTCACCAGCATCCTCGCGGTTAGCCATGAGCCGGATGGGTGGCTGCCTCCCGGCACAGGATAAACGATGGGCAGAGAGACGCCTGCATCTTCCCATTCCGTGGACGCATCCTTCGCAGCCAAATCTTCCAGGACAGCCGGTGCCGTGGCGTCCGGCTGCCGCAATCCGTGCAAGAAAGAGAGGCCACGCCTGGAGGCATACTGTTCACAGGGTCCTGGTAGAGGTCAGGCGTAACACCAGGAGGATGGCAGCCTGATAATAAAGGGCAAGGCAAGACTGACAGTTTTTTAGGCTTGTCAGTCACGCCCAAGGGTCTCTGAATGGAAAACAGCCCAACTCCTAGATGGGAAAATAGTGTTGAAAAATTCCTGTTCACTGCTGGGCTGTTAAGCGGTTTCTAGTCAAAGCAAGCTGCTGTGGACTACTGAGAAGTATCAATAAGACAACCTTCAGCTAGTCTCTTAAAGTGTGTTTTTTTGTTATGTTAATATCAGACAACACTCTAAAGTCATTATCATAATGAGTGTGTTGAGAGACTTGTGCTGTTATTTTTCTAAATCCTGTCTGGAGAGGTTCATAAGCACAGAGGGGCATTATGCAAATGACGCCAAGCGGCACTTTGGGTGAGTTCTTGAGGTTTGTAGTCCCCTCTGCTCCGTCGGGCTTAATAAACGCACCTCTGTGTGCGGGACCAACACGTTGTTTCTCGCGACGCCGTTGTCTGCTGGGCTAGCCGGAAGCCACCTGGCTTGTCTTTCTTCCCTACACAAGGCTCTGCTGTGTGGAATCAGACGAGAAGTTTGAGAGCGCAAATATTCACACGATAACCACTAAGGATGTCATTTGCTGTTTTTGATCAATATAGCGAGAGCTGCTGTTTATTTTGTGCAACAGTCTGGCGATCTGATTAAATTTAAAGACATACTAGGTGCTGAATGAGGGGACGACGCCGCGCCCGCGCGCGGGTGTGTGTGCATGTGGCAGCGTGCGCTCAAGATAGGTGGGCGCGAGGAGGGCATTAGCATTTCTAATTCCAGAAATTTTTATATTTTTACAAAATGTCTGCGTGTATATCTCCTTCTTTCGAAGGACAGATTATTAGTGGTGTCACCGTGTATTTTTTCATCTAGTCAACACACCTACCGCGCTCTCTCAGCCGTAGCTGGCATGAAGATGCTAATTTGCTAGGCAAGGCTTACTAAGGGTGAGCACTAAGACAAAACATCTCATTCTCTGTTTCCAGGATACAAGATGGCTATTCCAGAGTCTATTATTCATAAGTATCAAAAGGTTTATACTCTGCCTATACCATGGTAATAAATTTGGCTTATCTTTTACATGCCTTCTGAAATTTATTTTGAGGATAACCCTGCTACCCTTTTCCCATATTCAATCTTTGCCAGTTTGTGAATAATGTTTTGAATGATCAGCAAATATATTTCCATAATGATAGAAAATATCTGAAAATATCTGACAAAATATTTGTCTGGATGGTGAAAGATCCATTATCATTCATGGAATGAACTTCATTCACCAAGTTAAAGCTTTCACTCATGTAGAGTTCATATTTTAGGTCATGCACACCTTTCTCAGTGACGCAGTGGTTAGCACTATGACCTCACACCTTCAGTGTTGGGGATCGGTGTGGCTGAATTGTTCGTATTGTGTGTGTGTGTGTTTGTGTGTGTGTGTGTGTGACTGTACCCTGGATAGACATTGTATCCTTTTGTAGCCTCAAACTTCTGACAGTATAGACTGACACCATTCATTTTATGTCAACAGCAGGACCCCTTGCACAAGGGGCCAAGTTTGATAGGAACGTTGGTACAACGTTCCTATCAAACAACAACACAAACCTGCTATCCCTACCTAAATCCACTCATATGCCTTTCACTATATGCTCACACCAAAGCAAACGGCATTGTTTTTGGTAGATCACCATGACAACTTCAAGTGCTGTGCACAACTCCAATTTGGCAAAAAGTGACCTTTTAAAAAATTGCAGCTCTTATCTAATTGAAGTCATTTTTGGCCGACTGGAAACAAAGAAGTGCTTCATGGATGGGGTCGATGTCCGGTGTTTAAGGTTTTATATAACCTATATAAAAAGCACGGATCTCCTTAACCAGGAAAATATGGTCGCCCTTTACTCTTTACTTTCCATTAGGTGGGCAGAGCACAAATCTGCTCTTCACAAAGCAGCCGCTTTCTGGCTATGAGGACATTCAGAATTATCCCCGGGCATAATCTTTAAAGTGATTGCCCAGCCAATTGGGGTGAAACATCTCTGTGTTAGGGAACTTGATGGGAATTTTTGGAATAAACCTTGGGGAAAAATTAGATGGGTGTTTTATGAAATTAATTTTATGTGGTTTTCCTGAAAGGAAATTGATACAAAAGCATAAGATTAAAGCCAAGTCAATTAATATTTTAGAAAAGTTTTAATTATTGCTATTTTATAAAGCCATAGTATCAAATTAAAAATGGAGTGCTATTCTTTCTTTGCGCTTTTGCTCTTTGAGAGTATCCACCCATGACTAAATGGTTGTGGCATACTTCTCATTTTCCTAGCCAACAAGAGCTCCATTAAAATTCACGATGCCCAACTCTACAGCTAGAAATTTATTACTAATGATCCTGAAAATCTTCAAGACAGGGCCCTCGCGATTACACGGAAATGATGAATTGTACAGATACTGTATGCACATTTTAACACTGATGTAAAACCCAGCATATGTTGACAATGGCCCCTGTTGATACTTTGAACATGGATGTGATGTTTGTGAGTGTTTCCTTTGCTATAAATTGGGACACACTCAGGTCTTTTACAATGTTGACATGACAGATTGTACATCAAAATAAAAATGTGAATTTTGTATTAATTACACATTAGGCAACTAAATCACTTGTGAATTATGAAACAAGCAAAGAGGTTGTGGCTTTTGCACATCTATGTGTAGACTATTCTCTACGTTTATGTTATTTATTGCAACTTGTTCATTGTTATTTATTGCTGCTCTTTTGTCTTGTATTTTCTGGCACTAGTCTGAAGGATGCACCATGTACTCAAAATAGACAAGATGATAATTATCCAATGATTATCATTTCAACCTGACCGAGAAGCTTGCAAAATGAAGAAAAAGCTGGTGGATGTGACATTTGGTGATAATCGGAAGACGAGGCATGGGAACTTTCTGTATATTCCAGCCATAGATGTGGGTGTACAAGGGCAGACAACAAAGACAATGTATGGAGTCTGTCAAGTTTAAGCCCATAGGGAAGGATTTCACAAAACGGGATTTCCCTGTTAGCCTGCTAGCTCTCATAAACATGCTGTCAGGATTGTTCTTTTGGATTAATCCCTTTTTAACGCTTTGTCAAATATTCCCCCGGTCATAGGCAGGATACTGGGAATGAAGATCAGCCAATAGGATTTCACAGTTAGGATATGACTGTTATTTGTTTTGACACAAAACAAGGACCTTGCTTCTTCTGCCTAGTGGCCTGGGGTTCAGCAACCTATTTACATTAGACTGCTGTCCAGTATAGATTTGCAGTCTGGGAAAAGGTTTCCTTATTCTTAGCTTAGCTTGTTATCTTTTTCTCATCATGACATCACTAATCTTGTCAACTTGGGGTAGAGATTGGATCATTCATATATAAGTCTGTTTTTTTCCGATCCAATTTGTTTGCAAAGATTTTGCACAAAATCTTCCAGTGCATGAGAAAAGACAGCCAGTTGGGGAGTTCAGGCCTTGGACAATAACTGGAGAGGTGTCTAGACACTTACAGTCCAAAACTGTTTTCATTTCTGGAGAATGAACTGAACTTAATTCTTGAGTATCTGTTGTAGCCTTGATGTATTTTCCTATGTTGGTTTCTGAAAAAAATAAAAAACAGCAGGGTTTTGTCTAGACAGCATGTTTTGTTTAGCCTCCGTGTCAGAAATTGGAAGTGCATGAAAACCTACAATGATCATGTTTTGTTGTCTGTGCGGTTAAAGTTGGTACACTGATAGAACATATACAGTCTAAGCTACACAGAAGGAAACAAGCTAATCTCATAAGCATTTTTTCTTCTTACTGTTCTGAGATCTCTAGATTCAAAATCTTATACTCCAGTACACTTGCAGGTCAGGATAAATCTTATGAGAAAAGTGATTTTAAGTGTTTTATGATTCTTGAAGACAGAGTAAACTCTTCCTTTAAATTAATCACTAAGACACAAATTAATTTACTTGTTTGTTGTTTTAAATACTTAGAAGCTAATTGCCTACCAAGTAATTCAATGGGTTTGTTGACTTTCCGACTATTTTGAAATATAACAAAGACGAATGCTCCTACATTAATGTGTGTGAATTTACATACATTCTATGGCTGACTGCACATCTGGTTGCCAAGTAACAGTTTGCTAACACTGATCTAACCATCATTACCTCCAGCCAATATATTACGAGGACTCATTTAGAGATCTTGTCAGAATGTGAGTCATTGTTACTTGTGAGAATTTCATCTTACAGAAGTCCTATTAGCAGGGTTTTTATATATATATATATGATTTGTCTCATTTCCATGAATCCATTATACGCATTCTGACCGTAGTAACAATTTTAATTCAGTTGTAATTGTCAGCTTAAGGACATCATAGCATTTATACCGTCATTCAGTTTTAAACGTTGCTCAAAGCCTAACAAACACTCTTACACACAAAAAAAAAAATAACAAAAAGGATACATTAATATTTGGTACATAATAAATCTATCTTCTGCCAAATTTGTTGAATGTATTTCGAGGTGTAAGAAGTTTAAGAAAATAGTGTTTTTTACCAAAAAAATCTGAATTCTGCATTTGCACCCTGAAAGTTGTAGGTCAGAACAGCATGCTACATTTCTCTAATGAGTGTATTCATTACGAGTTGCCCTGTGTTCTGTGTGTCCCTCTCAGAGTTGTGGTGTGCTAATCTTATCTATTAAATCCTACTTATTTGTGTGCTTGCAGCACTCAGCACAAAGCGATTGGAATTATCCTGGAGCTCTGTCACAAATGGTAGCTGTTCTTGCAGTAGAGCCACACTCGCTTTGTATATAATGATCCAGAACATAGAGGTGTAATTTCAAATGGCTGCCCATCTTTAATTCTACCTTATAATTTTAATTCTTACCATACCAATTTCTGTAATGTCTTTGAGCCCCACTCTCTGCCCTACATGACACACCAACCAATGAAAACGCTTCCCTCTACATGAGAAAAGCCCTCCTCATTGTTTCTGTGGCAATCCAAAGCAACTATGTTGACCATATTTAAATGATCATCTGTTAAATAGACTCCAACAACCAATTTCCAGCTCTTTACCTGCTTACTGCTCCTCCCCTTCTCACCATACTTCCCCAGCCAGCCGTTGACCTGGGAAACATGCTTCTATAACGATCATTTCAACCCTGACCTGGGGATATTTGATGTGCACATGTAGTGAATATAAAATATGCAATACGTCACCACCGTGACAATAGGACAGAGATAAAAGAGAAATCTTTTTACCAATAATTTAGGTAGTTATAAGGTAAATTTTCATGAAATCATGTAACTAAATGTGATCTATAGTCAAATAGCAAGCTCTTGTATATTGCATGATGACGATGAAGGTATTGTTATGATAGCATGACATGAAAAAAGTAAAATACTCATTTTAGTGAAAAACTAACACATTAGCAACAAATTTGTAAATGTATAATATTGTGCAGTTGAATATACTGAAGCTCAGTTTGGAAGAATCTTTGGAAGAAAAATACAACCCCCTTTCCATCTATTACGTTGTTTCAGCGTCACTGAAACTGAATGCATTTCATTTCAAAGTTTTTGGTTTAACGGATCGATGTCAATGATGTTTTTCGTTGTGTGCGCCTTTCACTATCTCTTATGGACAGACGAATGATAACAAATGCATGCCTGAAAGAACATCTCCTGCTAGAAGATTTCGATTTTCTCATTGCTTTCTTAAAGGAGTGTTCGCTTGCATGGATGCCCAGATGTGAGACCGAGCACACATAATTTTATTTATAACATTAAACAGTAAGAATAAGCGGCTGAATGATGGATGGGAAACAATAAGGAATGTGAGGCGATTCAAAAGCCAATGAACAGCTACTCATCAACATGTTTGACTGTGTTTACTCCACAAAGGATTACAAAGGCAAACGACAATGTCTGACCACCACTTTCACTTGGGAACCGACCCGTACGAGCTATTTTTGGTAAATGCACAGTCCTCGGTATTCTAACTCCTCAACAATTTAAAAGCTCTTTTTAGTTTTGGCTGTGTGAGCTAGTTGCTTGTAATTGTGAAGCATGGGTTGCAATTTACAAAAACGACAAAAGGAAGTTGTCCTTGGTGCAACCAAACTTGCCTTTAAGTTGGCAAGAAAAAGTCATAAATCAATTACAATATAACAACACCAATATCTCCAAACAGGATGAACTAAAACCACAAAGGGATGTGAGCAGAGAATGGCTCCCCTTTAATTTGTCTGTTAACAAATTACTCTTGTAATTAAGCTGACTTAAGCCTCCATCACTACTGATAAGTAAGGACGCAGTTGTGTTATTTAGGCTAGTACAGCAGATAAAAAGCTTGACTATTGATTCAATAATTAATCCACTTTACAAGAGGAATTCTGTGACTGAAGAAGGCCTCACAAATTAAACTGTACAAATGTATTGCTTTTAACAAAATTCCCAAGCAATTAACTTTCTGAGCTGCATCAAAACACATTAGCATGACAACCTTTCTGTATTAGCAACAGCTAGCCTAAATATAATTTGGAATTAATTAATTTTTATTTCATTTCCAGGCAATACCAAATTATTCTTGCAAGCATTTTTAATAAGGGAAGCTATTTTTTTGTTGTTATTAAGTCATTCAAAGTTATACATAGTTATTTATTCATTGTACATAATGTAGAGACATTTTTTGATTTATAAATGGGCTCATTCTTAAAGTTTAAACAGGGCTATGATAGGGCCTTCTGACTACCAATTTAGGTTCATCCTGGTCAAACAACCTTATATGACCATTCATAAGCTATAATGCAAGCTGTTTTTCATTCAACCCGTTCCTCTGGGCTCATCGGAGGTACCAGAGATTGTGCAAAACATTCATTCTTCAAGAATTTCCCCCAAATAATACTATAAAAATCAAACATCTCATTATTTGTTCAAACATCCAAATCTATGGTATTAATTGCGGGTGTGGTAAAAACAGCCAAATGTCCCTTCTCTTTAAGCAGAAGCTACCAGACAAAATTACAAGATTTTCCCAGGGTCTGGCAGTCCTGACAAAATCCTGTGTGATCCTACAATCAGCTGAATGGATGGGTGAAGTGTCAGCCTCACACTTTGCATTTCACGCACTGATTATCTTGCTTTAAAAGGCCTCTTGGTTTGACCGTTGATAGTATTGTACAGGAATAGGGGGAAACAGTGCTGCTTTCCCCCTTGCTCATGTTGAGGCCTCATTATAGCTCCTTCAGCTGTATAATTATTGCTACGAACTGTTACCCTGTGTGTAAAATGTCTAGTTTACACAGAGGGCATTGTTGTTCAGCTAGTTTTATTTACTTGTGTTTTGATAAGAATAGTAAATCCGACACAAGTGTTTATAATACGCAATATGTGCTTGGTCCAAATCCATTTTCAGTAGTATCGTAATCCTCAGGAGCTTATAATACATTAGAATACTTAGGTAACTACTTCCGCATGAAACAATGGTACACAAAAACGTAATTAAATATAGTGTAATTTGACAATGTAAACTTTGAGTACCCAGACATATGGAGCAGGAAATTTTTGCTGAACATATGAGCTGTTGTTACAACAAATGCTGATGTGAAATTTCTGTTGACAAAGAAACCACTGCTCCTTATCAAGAAAAATAGATGTGGGGAAATGACTCAATTCCCAGATGAGTGGTCGTCACCGAGGCCCACTCGACCATGCCTGAAAAATGCCACGGCAAGTGGTGTACTCTAGGGGTTGTCAATGCGTGAAGGGACACGTTAAAAAAAGAGTATGAGCTGAATCTGCACGCCATCGGCCGAGTATGGTTGTCTACGGTTAGCAGCCCCGCGTCATATGATAACAAACGACGATGAAAAGTGCTGCCATGAAAAAAATGCAACAACAAAAGTGGAGAGGCGCTCTTGTTTTTTGAGGGCTCATGCAAATAATGCCTTGACGAGCACAACTTTGAAAGTTTTCTACTTCTCAGAGTGACCCTTGTTACGCTGTGCCCCCTAATAGCATATTATTCTCTCTTTCCCATATTACCCCTGCCTCAATCATGCATGAGACCTGCACACAGGTTCCCAAGCAGGAAATTTCTTTCCAAACACTGTTAAAGAAATAGGTGACTGCTACTATGTAAACATGTAAAATTTCACCATTATAGATTAAGCAGAATTACTTATAAATATATATTTTTTTAATCTCAAGCTCAATAGGATGCTTTTTAGCTTTCCCTGTTGTTCACGGAGTGTTTCTGCTCCACCAGAAGAACAGAGAAACATGGCACTGTGGCAACGGCAGCGAGAAGAGTAATGGAATGACCGAAGCAGACATCTCGGTCAGGAAAACAACATTGTGCTTCAATGACACTCTCAGGGTAACACAAAGCCACTGGCTGGGTGGAGGGCCCTCAATTTGACCCAAGGCTGAATATGGTATACATTTTCAGTTTTAGTCAATAGCCTATCAGTGTACAATCCAAGGGCAAAAGAGACGCCTAATGCTACACGCAACACGTAATCGGTCGATAAAATAATGCTAATACATGCTAATTCAGGATAACGATATTGATATTTGATGTTTTTACTGAACACTAGTTCCTCTCCACAGAAGTGATGCTTTAGTGTATCAATAATGACAACAGACAGCATAGCCTATACAAGCCATCCCAACGAGTGTCGGAGGTGGAGTCTGGCTGTCTGCCGGAAGTGTAACCCTCCACCCCTCCCGTAGATCTCCAGGCTGTTTATCTGATTGACTCCTGACAGCTCAGCCCCGACAAGGCAGTGAAACATCCCTCATTGGGGCCCTGTCTAGGAAACAACCGTAGGATGTGTTCTGCCTAATAAAGATAGCAAAGGTCATATGACTGGATGTTTACATCCTGACACATATGGGAGCATTTACACGTTATCGAGGATGTGGCAGTATTTACACAAGTGTACCTTTTACTCAAAACAAATAATCGTACGCAGGTAGGCTTGTTGTTAACTTCTATTCATCTGTCATACTCAAGGGTATAATATTACCAGCCTGTTATGTAGTGTTTGTGTAGTTAGTTTCTTAAAGATTGAATCTTGCTCTTTGCATTGACCATTCTCACTGAATTTAAATGTTTAACTGAAACTTGAACAGGCTCCATGCTTGACCAGTACCATCCCTGTGTCTGCAGCTTTCTTGTGTTGTCTTATCTAATGCAATAATGATAGTTTTAAAATGAAGTTAGAGAACTCACTTCTTGCTCCCTTCTGTAACAGAGAACAAATTAAGTTCTCTGTTTTTTTTTTTTTAAGAAAGTCGGGATGTACCAAGAATCAAATTGTTGATTCTCCTTTTCTGAAGAGTAGCATTCCTTAAAATGTAGTTTTCTGCCGCCAGTGATTTGCATCTTTCTTTTCTTGGTTGTCTTTGGAATTCAGGTTGCAGTGCATTCTGGGTAGAGGGAGAGTTCAGATATTCAAATGCCGTGTTGGGAGGAGTATTAAAAAATCGAGCGGTAACAGCAATGGCTTGAAGGCACAAGTTATTATAGTGGCAACTGAATGGGAAACAGGTTATTCTTCTCCCTGGAAAGCTTATTCACTCACAATGGCACACGCCCCTCCCATCATGTGGACCCCAACAGATGCGTCTTTTTTTTTTAATGTTCCGTTTGTTTGAACCGCCTCTTTTGAAATACAGAATGCAGAGGTGCCGCTTTGCATAACAGGTGAACCTCCTCGGGGCCATCGTGCGTGGATGGTGTTGCCGCAGTTGTGTGGCTCCTCGGGAGTTGGGTGGTATCTGTTCTCACCTCTGCCTCCCTCGTGAAAGACGAGCCACCTCCCCAGTCCCCCACCCAGGTAGGTCACATCCACCAAGGCTTTTGACACAGATGGGCCAGGCAAGTAGCTGTGCCACTGAGCACACTTGCAGTAAATAAGGATACGTTTTCTTTGAGCAGAGGGAATTGCGGATTGGGTGGGGGTGGGGGGGCGCTGTGTGTTGTCGTGAAACTCCGAGCCTTTGAATAGCTAACGATGAAAAATGAGCACAATACCGATTTGAGAGCTGCACCCTTGGGATTTGGTCCTCGAGGGATTGCCGAGGAATCACTCGATTCTTTTTTTTCCCAGCCTGCTTTGCCAATCCCCTGCAGACGAGCTCCGTTCTCCTATTCGCTGGAAAAAAATGAAAAGGACCCAAAAAAAAGCAACAACAACGGTAGCACATAAATGAGTGGTCGTGTCTCTGTTCTTCTGAGTGTTCTCCTCAGCTGAGCCGTCGGCGAGGAGAACCGGAGTCTTTTTTTTTTATATATATATCAGACGGTATCTCGGTGTATTGGGAGAATTTAGAAACGCTCCATCTGCTGCCTTCTGAACTGTGCTCCATCTCCCGACACCCCTGACGACGTGCACCTGGCAAAAAGAAAATCACAGTAAATAATTCGTTCAGCTCGGCAACACAGGAGGCACGGCCGGTAGGCCTTGAGGCACAGGGTTAGGGTCGAGCTCCGGCAGGCAGAAACGGTGTCGGCTCAATCTTCTGTAACCAGACTGCCTTTTTTAAAGCTTCCATCCCAAAACTAAATGACTCGTATAGAGCCTCACTTCCAAAACGATGGGAGAATTTGTAAAATACTAACAAAAACAGAAAGTAGTGATTTTTAAATCCTCTTTGACCTGTATTAAAGTATACATTAACTAGTAAGAAGACAAGAAATACAATGTTTTACCTTATTAACAAAGTTTTTTTTTGATGATATTCCTTCATTCCATTTTTTTTTTTTTTTTGCAGTTGGAAACGTATGTAAGAGCTTCTGCTTCTAAATGCAGGTAAGCAGAAATCACATATGAGTTACAGGGTTCTTTTTGCAAGATCACATGTAATCATTTTGTTCATACATTTAATGGCATACAGCTCAGAGCACCACCTTCATCCAGCAATGCACTTTCAAACCCACTAGCCAGACTTCCATTTCTGCAGTGTCATTTCAAAATACGGGACACACAACTCACACCTTTGACCTAATTAACTGAATTGATTACTCACTGAGCAGTCTGAGTGATAATTTGACTTCACCAGCAAACTTTCTAGAATTTACTTTGCCTCAAGTTTCTTGGAATCAAATTTGAACTCCTCCTTTCATGACTTTTATGAAGTTTATTGGCCAAAAGTAATGGATAACTAATATTTTCTTATTCATTTTACCAGTAAATATTTCTTAACATGTCATAGATTTTTTAGGTCAAGTATCACAAATGAAGATGCCAGTTTCCTTTCCTTAAAAAGAAGGCGATAGTAAAACATTAAAAGTGTAACAATGTTTCCAAGAACAGAAGTGGAGAAAAAATGCCCTATTATCATTCTATTAGAGGCCAATCATAATTTTGTCTCTTCTTCAGCTATTCAATTAAACTAAATGCATTATTCATAGGATTTATGGATGAGTAATTTGGTAGGACCTCAAATATATTTGCATATTATAGTTTGTATGGTATAAATTTATTTTCTATTTATATAGGAATTTAATACAATGCCAGCTTGATAAGACACGAGTAATTGTAATGTTATTTTACCTTAACCAGAAAGACAATTACAAATAATCAACCAAAAATGTAGATTAAAAAGAGAAGAAAAAAGATTTTAATTATTTAATTTATTGTTCCAGAATGGAATTTAATTAAAACTTTGATCTGTGTGCCAGCCAATGGTTGTAAACTATTCTTTGTGCATTTATGGAAACAAGTCATACACAGACAGGCTAAAAAGTACTGCCATATTAGAAGTCGATGTTTTTGTTTTCCTCATCTCTTTCTGATACTTGGCTCCATGTGAAGCATGTTACTGCTCATCTCAAGTGTATCCTGGTCGGTGGTCAGAGTTTCAGAGTGTTGCTGACCTGCCACTCAGAGACGAGCAGCAGCTAATAGCCAAGCAGACATATATGGTTGACTGGTCGCTGGGTACTGTGTGAGCAAGCCATGTTCTCACTCTGTGGGAATGACCTGAGGGTGAGATGTCTCACTTGGCTTCAGACAAATGCTCCTTGGTCTCTGGCGGCCTTCCTTGCTCGATGAACCAAGTCTCCAGAAATGACCGTTCACATGCATCTTAGTGTGTCCTATATGAAATGTCTTGCAGAAACAGCAGAACTCGGGTCTTTCAGCCCATAAGGCTGATTTGTCATAGTTCAGTTTTGTCCAATTCATTTTATGTTTGCCTGGCCATCAAAAAACAAATGGGTAGATTTGTGAGCAAGTAAGGAATTCTATTGAACGTGCTTCTGTAAGGGTTACCAAGTTCTCCCATTTGCATCAACTTGGTTCGCGTTGACTCCGTTTGCAACTTTATTTCTTTCCATGGTCTCCAGGATTCTGTTGTGGCTGTTTCTCTCTCTCTTTTTTCTCTTTCACTGTCTCTCTCTCCCTCTCTCTACCCCCATCAGTCCCCATGTGTTGTACTTGCTAACCCTCAGCATGCCCCGTCAATGGAAATAGGACCCAAGAGCTCTTTTTGCTTCGAACGGATGTATGAAAAATTATATATATATATATATATGTTTTTTTATGTATCAGTGTAGTGTTTTCGCCCCTGGGGGCCTTGTCATCTGAAATGCTCAAGATGACGAAACAGAGATGACAAACGAACCTTTCCCTCACAGGAACAGGAAGACCAGGGCCAGCTGCCCAGGCCTGCCAGGCTACACTCGGAGTTCCGGTAAATTCCATGACACCAATGTCATTTACAGCAACTGCCTTTTAAACATCACAGGCCAACTGGCTGTGTTTTGCAGGCTGCAGTTTGGACTTCAGCTTTTTGTATTTGAAATTGTGTAAAGGCACGCGCAAATTAAACTCCACATCAACTGGTTATATTTTGAAAAGTGCTTCCAGCTTTTAAACTCTTCTGAGGTCTCCACCCTACACAGAGGAGACTAGCAAGTATTTAAAAGAAATGAAATATAATCAAAAGAAACATTAGGTGCCATCAAAATATCAATCAGCAGACTTATATATTAATTAGGTTTAAATCTCATATTCATAATATTTAATGCCACAAGATAGTACCTGATGCTATATTTATATGGTATCAATGATTTATTAAATTTCCAGACAAAATAGAATGCTGTGGAAGGTGATGGAATCCATAAACGATCAAAAACGGTCAATTTTAACTTTGGCTTGAGTGATCACTAGCTGATCCCTTTTGAATTGCATGTGTTAATGAATGCCAACACACATCTCTGCTTCAGTCTGTGGTAAGGTGACATAAAGATGTCTGCATCCCATAAGGGGTAACAGAGAAAAATTCAGGAGGAGCTGAAGAGTGTTGTGCATGCTGCAGGTTGAAGCGAGAAGATCTGCCAGGTGCAAACAATGTGCGATGTGCTATGAGCAATCGCATCCACAATTTTTATCACAATCGTCTCCAAATATGACTGTCAGCAACAACAGATTTTCAGATCAGGTGCATCCTTTTCCCAGAGAATTCACCAAACTCTCAAAATTTTACAAAAATATGTTAATATATATCCCACCATCTTTGAGGAAGGAACAGGTAAACATATGGACAGGTCACGTCTCTTCATATCACCCAGCATGTTCTCATATTTATTTATATACCATGTCAATACTTTTGCCAAGAGCTCCTGCCGGAGCAGGGCTGTGATCTTTTCACAATGGCTATTGACAGGTTTGACTTGAGAATCGCAAGTAGTCTTTGTTTTATTTTTTTGATGTTAGATTCAGGTGAAAGTGCTTTCCACATGCCATATACATAAATAAATACACAAACAAAAGGCATTTGGGACACTCTAGCTGTCAACTGTAAACAAACATGCAAAATATATCTGTTTCCATGCAGCTGCTTAAGTATTGATGGTCGGTGAGGCCCCAGAGGCTTTCTCTGTGCTGGTCCTGTTCACATGGGGGGGGGTGGGGGGGCTGACACCTAGCACGCCCCCCCGCAGACATGCTGTATTGCATCATCTGTTGATAAACTGCCGGGGCACTGTGGGGGAGGTGATCCGATGGATTTAAAGGCGACAGCTAGTCTTAACTCTCTGTATACCAAGCCGCGAGGCACTTTTTAAAAAATCCCCCTTCTGTGAAATTAAGGGTACTACTAGGGTACGACAGCCTTCTTGCATTTCTTTACAGTTCTTGCAAGAAAATGGGAATCTGGCAGGACCCTTTCATACGTACTTAAATGAAATTGACTAGACTTGTGCCACTACTACATCAACTACTACAGCTGCAATGTTTGTTTAATATGTTATCTATGATAACAAAGCATGCAAACAGTAGTTTCAGTATTGTTTTGCTTTTCAATCTTCATTCGACATGTCTGTTAAAGGAAGGGAAATACAGAAAGAAATTTATCTTGGGTTTTGGACCAACCTCGGTCTGCTGTCTGATTACTCTTGGTAAGAAAACTAAACAGAGATGGAGGAGGAAGGAAAGGGAGACAGGGTAAAGGACATTATCCAAACTCATTTTCAAAATCAAAACTTTATTTTCAAAGTCAGCATTCCAAATCGCAGCATGTCTGATCTCATTTAATGCAATTGACGCCACATTTTACGAGATGATAAATTTTCGAATTAGACACATGCTTTTTTTCTGACTCCATTTCTCCTGCTCTCTCTCTCTCGTGATATCGTGCCCCACAAGTCAGGAGAAGAAGCTGAATTTTGAGGGTATTTTACAGTGTCAAATGTTAAGAGATAACTGAATTCCGCACGGTGAAACAGTTGAGATTTCACTGCTATGGATAATTGTGCAAAAGTTCCCCTTAGGTTTTAAGAGTTATCCATTTATATGGTTCGTTTACAGGGATTAAAAGCAGCAGAGTTGAAAGAAACTTAGTTATGCTTTTAATCTGGAAATCCTTGGTGGTCATGGCAGATGATCCCAATTTGTTTCCTAGCACTGCCGTTACATCCTTCAGTAATAAATAATTAAATATGATGTACACTCTGTTAATCTTAAAACCTTTGGTTTCTCTATGCATTTCAGCTATTTTTATATTAAATTTGAATTGGGGACCTACAGTCCTTTTGGACGCATCAAGGAAAGATTTGTAAAGATTCACTAATATAGCATTAATAATTGTATAATACATAGATACTAACTGTTATAAAATTACGATGATGTGTTTTGAAGCAGATTGCTTTCTTAAAGTGTGACTGTTTTGTTTGTAAAGGTTAAGAGATGCAGGAATTGTCAAAACAATGAGGTCACAACATCAAGTGTATTTTATAAAGTACCTTATGGAAGAAGATGCAGAGTTTTGAATATCACTGTACGGGAAACATTTGGGGTGTGCAGTAAACACAGTCACCTGTTCGCAGTGAATGCCAGGTCAGTTTTTTTCCTTTCTCGGGGGATTGTTATGGTGACAACGTAGGACGTCAAACGGTCTCTTTTGACGCTAAAACGTTGTGGCAATGTGAGAAGAACGCCGACAGATTTCAGAGATATCCATTTTTTTGCCGGGAGACCTATGGTGCGGCTGTCTGCTTTTCAGGGGGCATGCGAGCGATCCTGCTTGACAGCTCTGGAGGACATGCACATATCTGGTGGCCATACCAGCACATGTCTGGTTCTAATCACCACCTGGCTGTGTCACTGGCCCACCCCCCCGACACCACCCACCCGGCCAGATCCTCTAATAAAGTTTCCTCTGGGGTCCCCAGCCCCTTCTGTCAACGAAGTGATACTATTTACAGTCTTGTATGTACGTACCTTTGGTCAAGATGACGAATATGGCCATAAATGCATTAATCATAAAGACCATCAATGCAAGCCTAGTATGACTATAAATCCAATAAAGCTAGCTCAATGTTGCTTAGTAAATGAAATACTGCGAAAAAAAAACTGCAACAAAAAAGTACTGAACACAGTATGAGAAACATTGCAGAAATGTTCTTTTATTACTGTATTTTTGGCTACTGTCTCCTCTGGTATACCTCTGGAAAAAAAAAGGAACCTGCCGCTGATTTTCCGAACCTGCAAAACCCATTTAGACGTCTTATACAAGATGACAAGATTAATAAAAGCATTGATCCGCTGCAAAAATAGACATTTTATGCTTAATTAATAAAAGGTCACAGGTTAAAGGTTAAAAGGTCACATAATCCTTTTTTATCGAAAGTTCATTTTACAGGTGGTGGGCCAGCTCGTTAGGTAGCACTGTAACCTCACACCTCCGGGGGCAGTTCAAATCCCACCTGCCCTGAGAGGGCAGTCTCCAGGTGTGTGGAATCTGCATGCTCTTCCGCAGTCAGATTATAAGCAATTAGGCCATCTAATAGCTCAAAATTGCCAGTAGCGCATGTTTGCGTACTGCGATGACCTGGCATTTTGTCCACCATGTACTCCTGCCTATCCTGGGATAGACTCCAGCCCCGTACCCCTATGATTCTAACTACGATAAATGGTTGGAAGATGGATTTGTATTTTTTTAGAAAGAAAATGACATGATTGATCTTGTGCCCTTTCATTGGTCGTATCTCAGCATTACTGAATCCATAGATATAAAAATCGCATTAACATCTCAGTGAAAGGTTTGGTTTAACAATGCTTTTTGTTCCCTTTTATATATCTTTGATGAGAAAAAAAGACATATCTTTTCATTCTGTTAGGTTAAGTACTTTTGGGTTTAGTTAACTTCATACTTTCAAATAAAGCCAAAAGATACAAAAGACATTGTTTTCCTGGTTCTGGTTGTCTAAACTGCTCGTATTTATGTTGAGGAACCTCTACACGTGTTCAAACCACTAAATATTTCCACTGTCACTGGAATCTTTAGCTGAATACTGTTATTCAGCCAGCAAAGAGACATGTATGTCTCCCTGACTGAGAGTACATGGGTGAATTTGGACTTCAGGCAACTTATATTTTGTGCTGGTTTTGAACAGAATGGATTTTCCCCAACCATCTCTTCTTTCCTTATGTTTGCTTGTGAAAAATTATGAAATTTCTGCAAAGAAATCCTATGTGTGCTTACATTACGTTTCATAGAAGATGGAATGTTTCACGGATGTTCTTGGCAAAAATAACATTTACATTTGTTCATTATTTTTTAAAAATTATTATTTATGAATTCCATCCAGTTGATGTGCTGAAAAACCGTGTTGATGGATTATTTGATCTGGTGTGTAATTTAATTTGAATCAAATGTCTTGAAGGTATCAGTGAGAAAGTGACTTGCCAACAGAATGTGCATGTACCGCGTGTGAGAGCTGAAAAGTTTTGACAGAAGTTTAAACCTGTGGACAGGGAATATGATATCTTGTAGTTTATTTAGGATGGACTCCTGAAGGATTAAGTCAAATAGAGACGCACCTGCTGGTATATCATCACTAGACATTCAGAAAGTATTAAAGACATGAATCTAAGGGGCTGATGTAGAACACATATTGGCTCACTAATTTATTTATTGGACATGTAAGTGCATTTATGGGACTGTGCATAGTAGTATAAGAAACATAAAGGGTCAAAGGTGAAAGAACCTAAACTGAGGGTATCTAGTATAGCTTAGGGGTCTAGAATGGGAGACAGAGGAAACATCAGAGGTCAAAATGTGCAGTATTCCAAACCCCAGGAATTACAAATACAGGTCAGAGTCCAGGACCCCCTGTAACCCCTTTTCTGGAAGATGAGGCTTAAGGAAATGATCATTAACAAGCAGCGTGAAAAGCACTTAGTCACACATGAGGTAGCACTTATGTATAACTAGTTGTTTATACATTTTTATGTTTATTTTTGAGACTCACCATTCTTCAGAGTGCTAAAGAATTTGAGTATCTAATAAAGGTATTAACCACTGTAGCTGTGACATTTGGCATGCATTTAAAGACTGAAAATATTTCATTTTAATCTAGAGGGATGCTCGAAGGTCAGGACCACTGAAGAGGACCTCTTCTTCTTCTGCAACATGTTATTTGAGAATGAATTTGCTCCAATAGCACAATAGCCCTAGTAAAGATAAAATCCCTGCCCTTTTGGCAATTGCTGACTCGACGAGATAACAACGGGGAAAAAAGTTAATTTGGTGTTCAGTCTTTAACATCTGTGAGCCTCTATTGTAGCAGGGATCTCTAAGAGGTCGGTAAGGATTTCCAAACTAGAATAAGACTTTTTCATTAGTTCAACACATTTCAAAACAGCCATGATTGCTGATCTCCTTCACAAGGAACCAACACTTTCTCCTTAAAAAGGGCCATCAGAACACGTCATTCTGTCGAGAGATCCTTTTTGAGTTAACGCACCATGTAATTCCTCCACTCCCCCTTTTCCTTAGCCTGGAGGAAGAGGGAAAATAAGCTCATTATCAAATTTTGTTCTCGAGCCGCGTAATTTCTTGGATGCATAAAACGGCTGTCTCTTTAGGGAGCTGCAAGCGACTATTCGGTGTGGCAGGCGCTATCACTCGGTAGCGCGAGAGAAGATGCAAAGATGGGCAGGGATGCAATGGCACAAGTTGCCTCTACGTCGACTGACTAACATTCTGAGGAGTTTCTGTAAGAAAAAGGTGCCTTACAATGCTTACCAAAGGCTTTAATAAAAAAAAAAAAGTGCAACCAGACAGAGACAAGAAGTGTGAAGCAGAGATGGAAATGGGAGGGTTTGGTCATCTGGATCACAGTTTTTGAGAACCTCATTGGGGCTAGGAGAAAGAAACCCCCATCCCCTGGCTCACAGCGGAATGGTTAGGTAGTTTGTTCCTAAAACACACAATTCTTTGTGTGCTGGAGTCATGGTGCCTCCGACTTCCTGTTCTGAACGAGAAACAGTCCAGTCATAGCTCTCTCTCTCTCTCGCTCTCTTCTTTTCCACTGCCTGCTGGAAGAAGCCATTTGTCATAACCTTTCAGAGATGCGAGACCCTGAATTGAGTTCCACAGTCATCTTCTTGAGTGAAAAAGATATTCTGGCCTCACAGTTTTTGACAAAAAAACAAAAATGACTTTAGATTTTCCAAAATATTCCTCAAATCTGTTAACTTGGTGTGTGACTTCCATTAATTTGCATGTGATCTTATTTAATTTAGGGAAGATATTTGAATTCACTTATATCATTCTGGCCTCATTTTTCATTTTTAGTGTATAATATCAATGCCATTATGAACTGTTGTTTTCGTATTAAATAAGTAAAACAAAGTTAACCTAGTTTGGCAACACATGACTGTGTGAATACGTACATGTGCCCTGTGATGGACTAGCATGCCATTCAGGGTATACCCCAGCCTTGTGGCCTTTACTGCCTGGGATAGGCTTCATGAATCTGAACAGGAAAAATGGCTGGAAGATGTATGGATGGAGAAATAGTTTGGCTATGAACAATACATAGAAATCTTCCATGGGCACTATATTTTATATTTTAGTGTATGCTTGCACAGATTCATGAAGAACACTCTTGCTACTTTTAGTTTAACATCACATATTATGTATCTTGGTTTCACATTCTCTCTCAGTTCATACTTGACCCATCTTATTTTGGTTCATAGGCCAGATGAGATAATGGAAATGATAGAGGAAGTAGTCCTCTCAGTCTAACAATCCATCTTCAGCAAAAGGACAGCCACAGTTTGGCTTATTTCAAAGAAGTCCAGTATTGTTTCAGAATGAAATGGTTATGAAGGCCTGTGATTACAAGTTACCATAGCTGGTTTCAAGGCTTAAAATAGCTTGTGGGGTTCCGGTCTATGTCGATTCCTACAAACTTCAGGGAAATCGACTCTTTCAGAATGTTAGAGGAACTCTGTTCAGACTGTGAACGCTACATGGTTGCCACAATTACCATTGCTGTAATGGTAATAATGACTGTTTGCATTACTTACAATTATTGTGTATTGCACATATGAAATGACAATCTTTACTGTTAATAAAGGAAAAAGTCTTATGTGTTTGATGAGTTTCAGTCAAAGAGCTTCTGAATTGTTTATTGGTTTTTCTTTCCGTCAGTCATAAAGGAATGTGGGTTGAAGTACGCCAATCAGAGAAGTGGATTTCCAGATATGTTTAAGCTGTCTGTATTTTGGCTTAATACTATGTCTGTCACTCATAAAACTATCAGACATCTGATTTATATGGTGCACTTTGTTTTTCATCAGACCAGTAGCAAAAAAAAAAAAAAAAAAATCCTCTAAAAGGTCTTTGTTATAGTATGCCGCATATTTTCCATGCTAAATTTATTCGGAAATATATGTTTTGGGCAGTGAGGACGTTGCCATCAACTTCTCCAAACATGCAGTCATTTGGTTCAGGAAGGGTTGGAGAAAAAAAAAATCTTTGCAGTTTGGGTCTGTACAGACAAACAGACTCCTACCCTTTACCTTGAGAATCACTTAAACCTAATATAACCACTTTCAGAAAATAAACAAAAACAGTTACCATGACAAGAAAATGGCAAACCCAAAGTGGAAAAGAATCCTAAAGAACACCAGGAAGTGTCTGAGGTAAAGGGACAAGGCGACTTCTCGACTGTCCCTTCCATCTTGACCCAGACAATTGCCACAGCTGTCTTTTCACTCTCTGTCCTCACTTTTTTCTGGCCTCTGGCCTCAATCTGTGAAACAGGAAAATCACCTGCGGCTCGCCAATGAGCCCGAAAACGAAAACGCAGCAATTACATAATGCATGTTGTGTGTCACTCCTTGAAAAGGTTTGCGCTTGTGCTACAGTGCCCCATGGGACCTGCTTGTCTGGTTAATTGTGCCCAGTGACAGCTGGAAAATTGGCGTGGGCATGGCAGACACGCATTAACTTGGGAAAGTTAGCGACACTAACTTGGTATGGCCTGGATTTCCAAACTCTTACTTTGTTGATACTTTATCTGTGAATTGTGGAACAGCTCCTAATAATAGTTATAGAAATTGTGAGAATCGTGTTGTATTTCACGAGGCATCATCATATATCCAAGCTAAGACAGAGGTAGAACTTCTACCCAGATCACAACAGCTTGTGCTTTCATTTCTGCAAAATGTATAGCATCAGATCCTTCCTTTTTTCTTACAGAAGCCAACTTTAAAAATAACTTCAGAAGAAAGGTGGACCCCCAATTGTAACTGGAATAATTCTGCTTTAATTATTAAAGTGTGTGTGTGTGTGTGTGTGTGTGTATGGCGATGCTGCCTAATCCATAAAGATATGTATATGGCACCATTTTTTTGTCTGTGCAGTTCATTTTTAGCCATGGAATGTAGTATCTGACTTCAGAATCACTTTCCTCACCTCTGGACAGTTTTTTGAAATAGCACACGGCTTCACAGCAGGAGGAGATTAATTTTGTTGTGTATTACATGTGCTCAGTTTCAACGGCGGTGTTAGAATTCACCCGCCTCCCAGGCCTTGCATCTTGGTAGAAAATGTTCCATGTTCGCTGCTTAATTAGGTCAGGGGTAAAATATTTATGGTCTTATTAATGGGCAGCTTGGCAAAGATCATGAGATTCGACCAATCAGTTACCAGGATCACCTCCGTTTGTATGTCGAATACAGTGGTTTGCACATGCCAAATCATCTGTCGTTACAGGATGTGATATCAGATGTGTGCATACTGTTACCGAGTATTAAATCAATCAAGTTGGACGTATTATATATATCATTTAATTATATGTGAGCTTTGTAAATATTTTTTCCCACCACAAGACTATTAAACTGACATCTTATTTCTCGTCTGACTAGCAACAGAACCATGAGACGGAAGCCAAAAACAGAGACACACCCATGTGGCAGCATAAGGCTGACATGCCACCGTGCAGCTATGCTAACAAGACTCTACACACGTGCTAACAATTAATGAGGCTCAGCTGGCCTGCAAGATGTTTTAGGTGATGGGAGAATTGTGGCATCTCAGGAAATTTTTATACGCTTTGCTTATCTTTTCAAGCTGTGACTGAAAATAGCCTGGACCTTCTTCCTACGAAAAGGCTGTTTGTTTTTTATATTCCTACACTTCTGACTTTGCAATTGCCTGCAGTTAAAGCATTAGTAAAAAATGAAAGATTGCTTTCAGATTTTTGGTGCCTAGCTCTAATTTTACAGTCGTTTTTATTGTTTTTCTAGTTTAACACGGTCAAAAGTTACTGAAAGATTAACCCTGAAAGCCAAATGAGCAATCACCATTACTGGAAACACAATAGAGGATTGTATGTCCAGAGTGATATTTTTTCAAGCTTCACAATTAAAAACTTGTGGTTTCGTGGGTATTCCGATTGTTGTAGCAGGGAGCCACACAGGGGCTGAATTTACTGTTGTAGGAGCACAAGGATTATTCACTGTCCAAATAGGATTTGACAGATGCCATTCTCCCTGTGCCTGCCATTGGGAGATGAAGTAAATATACTTGATACACAAATCAAAAACACTGTTTGATTTCATATTCTGAATGCTGATTTTGGCACTGGAAGTACGCATATCCTTCAGTACAAAGCATGCTTTGCCTGGAAAATTGATGGTTCGAGGCAGGGGCTGAGCTCAAATAAAATAATATCCACCCCCTAATCACTGTTTATAAATCAGGTACTGTACAAAAATTTAAAACAAGCATACAATGTGATTTCCAGCAGATGTACGACTTTTAGTACTGGAGGGTCCCTTTTGCATGTATTTTGGTCTCCAAGAAAAACACTTAAATTCAGCTTCTTACACAAGTAAATTCATAGATTTCCAGATTTCCAGCATCCCTGAGCGATCCTAAAAAATCAATAAGGCCACTCAAAATTCTCTGTAATCCCGTTGGGAGCAGCTGATGAACCCTTATCTTTTCTCTCAATTTGAATTAAAAGTCATCTTATGTACAGAAAATGTACATAATACACGAGAGAGGTCAGTCTAAAGGTGTTTGCTAAGGCATGCATGCAGTTTTGACAATAAATCAATTCGAAAAATAAAAATATTTTATGTGTGTCAGCTGAAGGCTGTGAATGGGGACAGAAGAGTCTAGAAATGCCACTTAAGTATAGCTGATGTATTCTTAGCTCTACAGCTATTTTGCATGTCAGCCCAGACCGTAGAGAGAAAAGACGCCGTGGGTTGTTCCCAGGGAGTACCAGTGGGGGAATTTGAGCTTCGACGAATCATTCAAGGAAAACCTAAAAAGGCTGACTCTCCTCTCCCCCTGAACAGGGTGGCCACACCTAGAGGATTGCGTTACTGTGAAAGTCGCGATCCAAATCGATCTTGCAGACGACAGGTTCAGCTGGCCCACACAGAGCTACTGGAAGGTCCCTGGACAGCATGCTTCGCTGGAGAGGTCCATGGACCTGCCCAGTGTTGGCTTTCAGCTCCCAGCTGGTGTCAGGGCTGCTGTCTACGTTCTTTGACTGGTGTCAGGGACAGCAAAACTAAACTGAAGGATTCCTTAGCAGATGTGATTGTTTTGCATAATAAATAACTCTATGCTGACACGTATTCACTTTTGAAACATCTTCAGTGCTAAAAATTTTATTTTTTTGCAAAATAAATCCTTTAATTTACATTTGTGTGTGTCTATACATTAAATAAAATGATTTTTTATGCTTCAGCATCCTTGCATGTAATTTTTTTATTATTCTTGTTGTTGTTGTTGATTGTTCTTGTTATTTACACTCTGACCTGCATAAGTGATTATGGATGGATAAATGGATAGATGAATAGATGGATGGGTTATTAATTTGTAAATTTATTTCTGTTCATGCCAGATTGCTTTCTTCGCTTGCTTGTTTGCCTCTGTTGATGTTTCCAATGAAAACTTCTGCCTGCTGTCAGGGTTGCCCCATGCAATGTCAATTTAAACAAATTCACATTTAAGTTTGCTCACTGTTAGCTGTGCCATAAAATGCCTTGGGTTACTGTGTTATTGATTCCGTTTTACTTCATAAGAAATTAAGGGAATTTCAGGTACAAATGATACACCCCTTTTAATTAATGAAGTCGGCAAATTTAGCCACACCCATTGCTGATGCCGGTGTATAATTAAGCACACAGCCATGCAATCTCCAGCAACCAATATTGGTAGCAAATTCGGTTACACAGGAGAGGTTAGTAACTTTCAACGTGGCACCATAATAATCAGTCACCTTTCCAATGAGTTGATTTGTTAGATTTCTGCACTTTTTAACTGGAACTGATGTGAAAGTGATGTTGTAACTTCTAAAAGCAACAAGAGTTTGATTGTAAAGTGGGGGGCACACAACCAGAATGAGACCTGATCATCCCGCATCAATACCCAACCCCACTGATGCTGTTATAATTGAATGGCCGCAAATCCCAGTAACAATATACTAAAATCTAACGGAAAGCCTTTCCAGAAGAGCAGAAGCTGTCAGACAGTAGCAGCAAATGGAGGACCAGCTTTCTGTTAGAAACTTAGGTTTTGAATGAGATGTTGCACAGGCTCATACTCTTTGACCATACAGTATAGCGTAGCTTGCGATGGACTGGCATGTCTTCCAAGGTGTCCATGATACTTTCCTGACTCACTGTAACTGGATAAGCAGTATATTAAATGGATGGATGGATCTAATCTGTGCTATCAAGTCTGATTAGCAACTTGCTCTCTGAACATTCTTTAGAGCTGTGCTCTAAAGACTTATGATTTTCCTAAAATTAAAACACAGAGGATTAACTCAATTTAAAGGTGTGGATGTTTACAGCAGATCACCTCTGCACTTGACAGTGGAAAGACTGGAGTGAACATGCTTGAAGCACACAATACTGGAAAAGTGACATCCCAGACTCCACTGAAAAAAAAAGAAATAAAACTTTTTATGTTTGTAAGAGCAGATCGACCAGTGAACAAGAACTGATCTCAAAGTCAACTGAAAGGATATCAACATAATAAGGTAAAAAATATGGAAAGAGGGCCTGACTTCAAAACTAGGAAACAAAAAGGCGTATGCAAGAATAATATTAAAACGCAGGCTCAGGTCAGCTGAACTGATTTAAAAGATATTTAGCGCGATGGCTCATTCATCTTTAAGACACACTTACTCCAACAGGGATCATTGTGCATAATAAAAACACCTATATGTGTACTGCAAATTGAAATATGTTCCAGGACTACTGATTTCTAAAAGCTGGCAACCATAGTCTTATTTTTCAACTGTAACTTGGTCTCGGTAATTCCCAGAAGGCATAATTGATTAGTAGCCTGACAAAAGTTGTGAAATGCCAGTGTCTGTAAAATGGGGGAAAATCGAGCAGGCCCCAGAACCTGTCGCACACACAGAGCAAAGTCCTCGAGGTCCCCTGCCATCTTATCAGGGTTTTATCAAGGCCAGACAGTGAGACAGCCGTGAAAACAGCCAGCCTCTGGGAACCCGTGGAATTTCACGGAAACCAGGAGCACCCTCCGGGGTAATGGGAGAATTCCTATTCTCACCCAAAAGCCAATCCGCATTAAGGCCACCCCTGAAACGTAACGTTCTGAACCAAATCGCCGTACTGTTGAGTGAAATCCTTTAGAATGTTCTACATTCATTGTCAGTGCACTATATGCAAGAGATGTATGTCGCAATGGGTAAAAGCGTCTGTGATCCTGTACGCCTACTGGAGACCAGACGTTTCCCACCCCATTCAGGACGTCGATGGCTGACAGTGAAAATGAGCGGCAACAGCAGCCGCATCACCGTGCGGTTTTGCTTTTCCAGTTTGCGTTCCTCACCAGCCCGAGGCCTGTGGTGGGACCCTTTATACTGGATGGTCTGGCTGCTCATCCAGTTAACAGCTCCTAGGTGTCTTCTCTACTTCTCTCGCTCGATACATGAAACGCTTCTTCTGCCCATCATCACGGCTGGGATAGTGGCACGGAGCAGCGTTTGTGTTAACGTCTTGTTGTATCTACCCCCCCACCACCCCCAACCCCTTTTCCAGTATTTTTTTTCGGTCTTCAGAAGGATTTCAGTCTGTCGGCTTATGTGTTCCCAGCGGAGATTCTGTATCTCGGGAATCTATCAGTGGGATCTGGATCTCTCTCTATCACTCCAGGTCTGACTGCTAATCTGTTGCGTTTGCCAGTTTATCTGTGTGTATGAGTGTCGTTCTTAACAAACATCTCACTGATATCTAGACATATCATCAGGCTGAGGAGACAGGCTGAGTAGAAACGACATGTGTCACTATGATCACATCAGTTACAGAATATTTTTGTTAAATTGGTATTTTTAATGCCCACAGTATGTCTGGTGTAATATCAGTATATTGCACAAATTGCTGTTTATTTTTTATCTATAAATATATAATTATTTCATGGAAATATTATTTGAATAAATTCAAAGTTGGCAGCAATTTATTTAACAGTCCTAAATGGTAAGGCTTTTTTCACACCTGAATAACATGTACTGCAGTTCCACCCAGAGTCCTCCTGCCTCGTAAACTCCAGGCTGGCTACAGGCCTGCATTGTTTATCAAATGCTTGGAGATTAGGACATTTACCAAACTTCCTATTAACTGCCACTTCTATAGAAATTATTCTTATTGCTCTTAATGCTCTTTCACAATAAGCTCAGTGCTTGAGGTGTCTAAGTACTATCTTTCTACGAAACAAAAGGGTCACTATGATTTCTCACAGAGATTATATGTACTTTTTATAGTAGTTTATGTTTATATTGTTTATTTTTGCACTAGGCTTTTTGTGACAAAGCTGTATTTCTGTAAAAGAAATAATGTGGAGTTGTACTCCATCCATCCATCCATTCATCCATCCATAGCCGCTAATCCAATCCAGTACCGCAGTGAGCATGGAGCCCTTTACAGGAAGCACAATGCACTAGTGAGGAGACACTCAGGATGGGTGGTTCGGTTACATTCCATGGTTTATATACTGTAGCTCAATAATGGCACAATGTCAGTGACACTGTCAAAAGTTATAACTCTGACATGATATTTCACGTTATAACATATGGCAGAATGCTCAGTGAAGTATAAGCACATGAGAGCCTAAGATTTCTAACAAGAAAGCAGCAGAAAGGCTTCATGGCAAAGTCAACAGACACGAATATGTTGATCTTGGATAATTCTGGAAAGAACCGCTTCAAGAAGCGTTAGGCTTGGGAGACCCAGAAAGTGTCAATCAAGTCCAGGGTGCCGTCACCTTCTGTCCAGCAGCAAGGAGGTGACATGGGTTTCGAGAGTGGGGGCCAGCGGGGGACTGAAGTGTTCATGTGGGACGGGAGGCAGCTGGATTTTCCAACGCCTGGGGAGAGTTGGGCCGGCGGACCGGTGTGAGCACGAGTGTATGGGTTGGACTGTGGAAAAACTTTGTGTCCGACAAGGGAGCTCAAGACTTCAACGGCTGCCAAAGCAAACTGTGGTCGGAAGAGTCTGCTAATAGTGCATGATGCGAGTCACCTGACACTAGAATCATCTGAGGTCTAGTAACCACAGTAGCAGACATCTGCATGGACATTAAAAAAGGAGAGAACCTGCCCGAGGCCTTAAATCCTGTGCATTTCCACTGAGACCCTCACTAGCTTGACTCACACCCATCGCGTGCCTAAATGTTCCATTGAAGATGTGAACCGACTATGTTCATAGAAAGATGAACTGTTCCGTTTTGCTCTCAGCAAAAATATTGACTAAAAGCAGTGGTTTTTGGGCATATGAAAAGTGATGCAATTTCAAGGTATGTTTTGATCATCCCAAGGAAAGTTTGTTTCTGAACTGCTGGATGAAGCACAGGTAGAACAATCATTAGTGTATGTGTGCATTTAACAGGCACCGGCAGGTGAAACCTGAATGCTGTAAGATGTCACCTTATTCACAATGTGAGCAACATCTGCTGAGGAGTGGGAACCGCATCAAATACAGGACATGACAAGAACTTCGCGTCAAGGAGAAAGCGATGCCATGGCAAGACGTTACTGGTGAATGCGGACAGCAGAAAACATTTGACTGCTCTTGCTCCCGAGTGCTGTACACGCTTGACGTTTATCAACATTTTTCAAATGCTACTGCTTTATCTTTCGGATCTCATAGAAGCTTTGTTTAGGACTCAGTAACTCTAAATCTACAGGCAACACATTTTAGGTTGCTGCCTTCCTCCCTCGATATTCAGACCTGATATTAAGGTGATCCGGTGATGCCATAGTGATCCTAGTTAGTGGTGGACTGGATTCCCATCCAGGGAGCACTTAGTCTTCTTCCCTAGACTTTCTCTAATAGACCCTATATCCTATTGGATTTAATCAATAATAATAATAAAAAAAAAACGTTTTGGGTGGTTCCGTTTCTCATTTTTATTTTTTTTTAATCATAATTTTGCTAACTATTGCTTCTATATGCAGTAGACATGCCATGGCATTCACAGAAACAGACAATAATTTCCATTTTTTCATGGAGAATTTTTCACTGCTTTTCAGATCACAAGAAAAATATATTTGTCTTCCCTTGAAATAAGTTTAAAGCCTTCATCCCATAAACACCTTACATATTATTTCAAGAATTTGGCATTCTTGCAAGATTTTAATTCATAGAACATTTATGCAAACAAAATAAATAAACAAACAGTCGAGAGTTCTTAGCGTTAAGAAAGTCAAAAACAAAATAATCTTGACCCTCAAACTTGGTGTTCCAAAAGTGTCAGCTGTTTATTTTCTTAGGTTTTTGAAAACAAGACTGTTACATTCTACTGCTGTCCACTACTAATATGTTTGTGACAGGTGGGGGGGGGGGCAGAAGGTGGGGAAGAAGCCGTATTGTGTCAAAATGGTCAATTAAAAGGACCACCCGCCCTCTGGTCACTTGCGCCACGTGATGGATGGATGTCAAGGTGCGACAGGTGCCGAGACAGAGGTCTCTCTCTCTTTGCCTGGGCTCGCTGGCACAGTAGTGCTCCTGTATTGACACATTCCAGATAGCGCCATGCGGCTAATGACTCTCCACGCGGCTTCTCTGTCTGTTGTTTATCTTCCTGCTACCCAGACTCCCCTGTCACAGCATGGAGACTGTGCTCAAGATTTTACCGTGAGTCCCATTAGACGGCCTAACCTGCCAAGCACGGGTGTCAATAAGAGTTGCGGGAGAGTGTTTTTTTTTTGTTTGCCCCGGCCTTGTTCTATCGCTACAGTGTAGTGAATGAAATGCCACCAGGCCAATGCCTGTGGTTATGAATAATGTGAAGATGCTGCCATTTCCAATAATTGAATTCCCACTGTTCATGAATGCGTTTAAGTCCCGTAGGCAGTTGCCACAAATCCTTCTCTCTCCCATTCAACAGTATATAAACATGGACAGCATTTTATAGGATTGGGGTTGTGGCTATATGTTTTGATGGGTTTACTTTGCTAGAAACTTAGTTGATTGTATTATATAAAAATCCATATACCAAATAACTGGAGCTTGAATTATGGGATGTGTTTTCAATAACAAGCTCCTACTATTAAACTCTTTACTGCAAATTAGAATTAGAAAGCTACTTTTGCAAAAAATAACAACAACAATAATAATAAAATTACTTGGTTGAAAAGGGAAATAATTATATTCTATTTAGAAAATATGCAAGCACCCAATTAGTATGCAGAATTAAGCAAAAATAGAAACAGGAATTGATACAATACCTTCATTATAAAACATTAAATAATGGCTTTTAAGAAAATGCAGTAATCCCATGATATTTAGATCTTTCAGAAGTATTAATTGGACTTGCTCCATATTAATGTGATGTCTTAGTCATAAGATTATATTGAAATATTATTGTTTTTATACACTTTTCCTGTTAATTTCACAGAGATTTGTCATTCTTTCTGACTTTTATTATTTAAAAAAAAACTAGTTTTTAATGAAATTTGGGGAACTTGCATATTGCAAATCAGTGGTTCAACAAATAAGCAGCATAAAACAACCCATGACTGAAAATTTCTAAAATTTCTTATGTTCATATCACATTTTTATGTTTGTTTGTGCTAAATGGCTAGTGTTTCAGTCCCCGTATACCATATAGTATAAGCCTAGCTGGATGGAATTGGGAGGTTACATCAGCAGTTAAGCCCTGAATGAACGGATCATTTGTTTTAAATTATTTCAAAGATTGTTTTCTAATAGATAATATTTTCCCTCCAGCAAAACAGTAATCTGTCCATATGGATCAGCTGCTTATTTTTAAAAAGTTGCACTTTGAAGAAAATAAATATTCAAAACATTTTGGGCCGTGATTGAGACTGTCAGGGTTACACCTCCAAAACAAGGACCAGGATGGAGTACAGGTGGTCTGTTTTTTATGCCAGAAAATTTATCAAACAAAAATTTAATAAATAAATGCACCAATTTCTGACAAATTCAGCAAATGCTACATAAATATCAGAAGTGTGCACAGAGTACTAATACCAAAATTCATACCGCTGAGGATTTTAATAAAGTATCATTACATACAATACGTGGATGATCTGTCAAGTATAGGGGATGGAATCACGTGCTTCCAAATCAAGCATCATCAAAACTTAATGGGAAATTCTCCAACACATACACGCAGGACATTTTCATCTCTTTTGTCCCTCAAAGAACTCGGAGATTTATCTGCTCATCCCAAATCCCACGACACAGTACAGGAAATCATTTCAAGAAGGACTCAAATGGTTAAAAAGGCAATGGGCAACCCTATTCATTATTGCATTCTTGATATTCTTATTTTGTTAGGTATTTTCATTATTTTATCCACCCCCTGCAAGTATAAATAAACCTTGTTAAAGCTTTTAAACTTCTTGATGTATCTGCTCATTTCTTACAAACCAAGGCCTGAAAGTGAAAATGATTCTGTGTGGTAATGCAGAAAGAATCATAGTGTTATATAACATGTTCGTCCTGTTATTTGTCTGCCACTCCTGACGCTCAAACCAGAAGTTCAATCAGCTACAGTTTTACTGTTTTTTATCCAGATGTTACAAAGAATCCACAAATGCAAGAAAATTTTGATAAGGGTATTTTTCAAGTAAAGCAAATTTTATTATTGCTGTTCCTAATTTCTGTTTGTTATCCAGTTCATAATTCTTATATTTGTTACTGCTAGCTCCAAAACCTTGAAAACTTATGAAACTGAGGATTCATGTCGGAATGTCAAAGATCATAATAATGAAAAAGAAAATGCCTATAACCAGGCCAAGTCTGACACAATTCATGATGAAATAAAGTTGGTTTGCAATAAATAAATAAATTAAACATGCCACTCATCATTTTTACCAGAGGCAAGGTAATTTAAGAGTCAGGGCTGAATTTGTATATGCTTAGATTGTTCAAAAGTTCACCGGTAATCCATGATGCAATATATAAACATATGACATCGCAATTAAATCAACGTTAAATTGCATAATGGTGGATATTTGCAGAGCAGTACACTAACGGTAAGGCAATAAGAAGATGTTTATACGAAACCTAAACACAAAGCTCCTGAAATGACCTCAAATCAGTCATTTTATGTCTTTTTAATACTTAATATTCTTTTGAAGCAAAGCCAAATAAACCCAAATAACTTCACTTTTATCTAATATAAAAGGTCATTTAATTATTGCAGCAAATAAAGCATATATAAAAAAATCTTCTGGTAAATATTCCAGCTGTGAAAAGTCATCAGAATTCTGGCACATAACTAGCTTAATTATTAAGTTATGCTCACATTATTTTACAGTATTTAATTTTCATATTTTTTTTCAAAAATCAAAAGCCACTCAAGGCAATAAAAGATATTTGATATAGGAGTACATTTTATATTGCATTTCAACATGTTTCATTAAATGTTTTGTAAATGCAGACAAATTTAGCGGCATGGCTATTTTATTTAGTGGGTGATATTTTATAACACCCCTAGCTGTTATCATAAGTCACCACTTTGTGTCTGTCTGTGGATGTGTGACATGTTTTTCTCCACTCAGTCGATTTTGTCTGTACAGATGGAAGGCTTTATGTAGACAACTAACTTATAGAAGTAATTTAAAGCTAATTTATTTGTTTCTTTTCCAGGGGAGGATATACTGTAATTTATTGTTTCCAGCTTGATTTCCTGAAGTAGCCTGTTTTGCCACATGACAACGGCTGATGACAAAGCTATATTCTGCCCCTGTACCACATAGACAATCCCCCACTTCTAATCAGGAATTGTTAGGATTTGCCTTTGCTAGTTTATGATGTGTAGCTATCCTCCTCATTTGAATTCTTAGTGCATTAAACAAAGTACAGTAATATTACATAGCACTGTCGGCTCATCGGACTCAGATTTTGGCTGCTGAGATACCGATGAAGGATTTTGCCCTAAAAAAATCAGCATTTTAAAACAGAGTTGAATTTTCAAGGCTGTCACGTTTCTCAGCTGATCTGGGGTAGCCCACTTGCCTAAAAGGTGTGCTCCTGCACAACGTACACCATCTAGGAGAGTAGGCGCATTTCAGCACCTCTGAGGTGCCTCTCAGAGAAACCTGACTACACAGGCCACCCAGAGGATGAGGTCTTTGTTCGGGAATTCTCCACCGGAGCTGGTCAGAGGAACTAAAATTAACCCCACCATTTAAATACGTTCGATTTTCACTGCATGCAAACGTAACTATTTACAGAGCACTGTTTTCTTCACCACGATGGAAATCAGTTCAGTTATTGTTTTGATAAAAAAATTACCTTCATTAGAAGTCGATTAAATGAATCATAATCTTGTATAGCAGCTTTACATTAATAGAAATAGCATACACACAATCAAAATCCATGAATTAAAATGTTTCAGTGTTTGTTTATACATCACTATATATATGATATATGTATATGTAGTGTCTAGCACTTTATTATGAATTTTTCATTGTGTATACTTGTGAATGAATTCAACTTAAGAGCAATAAAAACCATATAATGGTTATCTTAGAAAACTATATTTCTACTTAAACCCACCTCTGGCCATTTCACAATGCAGACTTCTTGCTAGGAGCCTGTAGGGCTACCACGGATCTCTAATGAAAACTCCTGAAGTGCGTAGCAAACCAAAATGCCTGCGTTGTTCTCACAGGCCTCCCAACATTTTCTCTTTCATCTCACTCTTCCATACTAATGGGTTTTGGGCCACTACGCTGTGTTCTAGCAGCGGTACTCTGCAGATTTGCCCTGTGATGCGGTGATATTTTTTGGAAGTCAGCCACAGAGACTGCGGCTTGTTGGAGCCCATCCCAGAGGGCACATGGGCACTAAGCAGCTGGCTGCTGAATGTAGCTGTCTGATGTGGGGAAAGTCGAGCACATCTTCTTACCCTCAGTTTCCAAAATACTCCTTTAGTCTGTCCTCCCAATTCTATGCTCACAAAGTAATTGTACATTTACTCCATGGGTAAAGGTTTACCTACCCAGTGGCTGTGTCTGTTTTTTTATAACCTGTACAATTTAGTCACTCCTATTTGTCAGTACTCAGACTAGATGAGGTTGTCCTTATTGAGTGGAGATTCACGGTGGCTTGCCTGATAATTCATGAGAATATACTCAAGTACATGTAAGGGTTTTCAACTAATGAGGAAACACATTTGCAGTATAACATTTACTATTTCATAGAGTAGGAACTGAGAGCTTCTGTCCCTTTAACAAGATGAGAATGTAACTAGCATGGTTTCTATACCATTGACTTTAATGGACAACCACTGATGATAATAAAGACCAACAAATTTTTTAAATAATAAAATCAAACCGCCAAAGCATGGCTTGTATACCTAAATGCACAGTCCATCCTCCAAAGCCTCTGTTATCCTGATCCTCTGTGGCTATCTTCTGGTGAGAGGCCTCGGTGTTCTGAACTGAACTATTACATCGGATCCGTCTCAAATGGCACGCTCGTGAACCGCTCCTGCCTTCTCATCCGGCTCTTCCTCTGCAAATTAGTGAGGTATTGGCCACGCTAGCTCAAACTGAACATCCGGTGGCTGGTGCTGAATTAATGGTTAATCATCTGGGGCCTCACAGATCATTTTGTCTGCCTTCAGGCTCTTTAATTACACCAATATGCCATGATAAGATACTCTAATGGGCTCTTCATATCAGTACTGTTACATGGTCACTAACCATGTATGGCTGTTCCCTGTAATGTCTCTATCTGATTGCCAGGCTCCCCGTTAAGTGATCTTTTACAGACCTCTGTCTTGGCACCCATTACTTCCTCATTCTCAGTGGCCTTGTCCAGATAACCAGGACTAAGCTCTCCAGTTTCCTACAATGATTTTAACACCTTTGTTAAGTTTTTATCTCTTTCTCACGGGTTTTCTCTTGTTATTTTTAAATGAAAGTTTATAAAAGGACAAAAAAAATCTGCCCGGTAATTTTTTTTTTTTTTAAATTGATATACATATAGTAGACTAAACATATTTGGCATTTTTGTATGTGAAAAGAAGTTGGTTTATATGACAAAAATGGCTTCCTTGGGCTGCATAAAATGGATCTGAATAATTATTTTGTAATACAGTAGGAAAACTTTTTAAAAATTATTTCTTAGATTATTCAAATAAAATTATTATGCATGATTAATCAATCTTTTAAGCTATTTACCAAAATTCTTCTATAAATTTACAGCATACAATGAAAATACAGTGCCCTCCAGAATTATTGACACCCATTGTAAAGATTAGTAAAAAGGGGTAGTAAAAATCCATCCTTTGGTGAAGTAACTTCATCTCACACTGAAAAAAACAGAAAAATCCGACCTTTAATTGAAATAAATTTATTCAGAGAAAAACTAATACCTCATCAAGAAATAATTATTTTCAACAAAAACACACGTGAAACAGTCATTGGCACCCTTGGAAATTACTCTGATCACAATGCAACTGAACCATGTTTCCCCATTTAAATTGTACATTTTTGAGTTGATTGGAGTGCGTAGGAACTTCCAAGCTGTAATCCACGATTTCCTGATTAACCGAGGTTCAAATATGAGGTGACACAGAGGCCAAATTCCCTTAGTTATCCATCAACATGGGAAAGATAAGAGAACACACAAATCAAATGAGGGAGAAGTGTGTTGACCTTCATTAGTTAGGGAATGGTTATAAAAATATAGCTACCCACCTGAAAATGCCCATTTCTACTGTTAGGGCAATAATATAAAGCAGACATCAACTGGAACGGTTACAAACTTACCTGGAATAGGACCCAAGTTAATTTTGCCCCCAGGTACAGTGAGGTGGATGGTAAGAGAGGCAAAAAAATCCCCAAGGATCACTGTTGGTGAATTACAAGAAAAAGTAAAATCTTGGGGTTACCTAGTCTCCAAAACCACCATCAGATGCCACCTCCATGCCAACAGATTATTTAGAGGGTATGCCAGAAAGAAGCCTTTTCTGTCAGCTAACCACAAACGTAAGCGCCTGGAGTTTGCAAGACGCTACTACAACTTTGACTGGAACCATGTTCTATGGTCTGATGAAACAAAAATGGAGCTTTTTGGCAGTAAACACTCAAGGTGGGTTTGATGTAAAAAATACGGATGGCTATAATGATAAGTACCTTATCCCAACTGTAAAATATAGTGAAGGTTCTGTGATGTTGTGGGGCTGTTTTTCCTCCAAAATCTCTGGAAACCTTGTTAGGGTACATGGCATCATGGACTCCATGAAATACCAGGACATTTTACATCAAAATCTGACTTCCTCAACCAGGAAACTAAAACTTGGTTGTCATTGAATCTTCCAGTAGGACAATTATCCAAAGCATATGTCCAAAAGAACACAAAAATGGTTAAGTGACCACAGAATCATGCTTCCACCATGGCCATCTCAGTCCCTTGACCTGAACCCCATTGAAAACCTGTGGGGTGAGCTGAAGAGAAGAATGCATAAGATAGGGCCTAGGACCCTGGATGATCTGGAGGAATTCTGTAAAGAGAAATGGTGTCCGATGCCCTGCTCTGTATTCTCCAGTCTTATAAAATGATATAGGAGAAGACGCAGTGCTGTTGAATTGGCAAAGGGAAGTTGTACAAAGTATTAAATGCAGGGGTGCAATTGTGGCACGTGTTATTGTTGAAAATAATTACGTCATAATGAGGGATTTGTTTTTGTCTGAATAAATGCATTTCAATTGAAGTTTGAATTTTTCTCATTTTTTTCAGTGTCAGATGAAGCTACTTCACCAGAGTAGATTTTTTCTAAGCCTTTTTTACGAATTTTTACCTTTTTTACCAATTTTTTAGCAATCAAGGGGTGCCGATAATTGTGGATGGCATTGCAATTAGCTTTAGCACTTTATTTCAATGCATTCTTTTTTGATGAGCAAAATACTCTAAAGAGATTCAACATACTGACATGAAGGTCACCATTCCAGGTCCCCAAACACCCTTGTGTATTCTTTGAAGATGTGCCTAGCCTAAGTCGTGCTGCGTTGGTGAGATTTTCAGCAAAACAGTGATTGCGTAACACTTTGTTTGTTTAAATAAAAACAGTTGGCCAAGCAACAAAATAACAGTAAGAATAATACTAGTCATTGTGAGTATAGTAAGAATAGTGTGAGTCTCTGTGTAGCTGGTAGTAGGAATCCTCGTGACATACTTCTCAGTTTTTGACAGTAGAATCGAGTGCCCTTATGTGCTGAGCACAGCTGAAGCTGCGACTGACAGGTGTCTAAGTTGCATGTTTCTGACCTCGCTCCATTCCAGATGCGGAGATGGCTCCAGTTCTGTAAATGTACCACTGTTGTACTTGGTACATTGATGTTTCGAAACCAGCATATGTCACATCCTCCACTGCCACTGAGAATAATAGACTATAATGTGGCAAAATTTTGGAGAAGTTGTGTTTTTTTAAAACAAATGTTTCATTTTTTTAATTTCCTCTCGAGAAATTTTGCTTCCAGACAGATTTTTTTACTTCTTAACGGTAAAAATGTTTTTTTAGTTACGAATATATGTTATGGGGTAGGACAATTGATTATGTTTATGCAGATTATTTGTGTGATTACAGTGTTTCATTTGTAAAAACAAAATAATTTCTTCCAAATTTAAAATGGAATCCAAAGCTGAATGTATATTCATCAATGACATCGTGATAGAAATTGGCCCGGGATTTATTCCTTAGGGCAGTCATTTAGAAGAGTCTATGATTTTTAATGAACATAGCTAATGAACTAATGAATGATCATATCTAATGAAAGACTTCTTTATTAGGAAGGTAAAATCTCTAGGTGTGAATCACATTCTTTTACTTCACCATCCATTCGTTTGGTTTATTGTTGGGCTGCTGTTAATAACTCGCAGCTGTAGCGAGTCACTGTGTAGTCATAGTCACACCATGACTGAACTATCTGCACGCCAGCATCGAAGTGGCTTCATCCCATTGGCTAGGTGGGTTGGCAGTCATGTTCCTTATTCTTTGACCACCTCCCCTGGACAGTTTCTTTTATAAACTTTACCTGTGTTTGTCCGACATTGAATTTGCTGAAATTTGGGTTCTTGAATTCACCATACCTGAAAGTTGTGATTGAAGTAATTGTCACTGAATGCCTGTAAAATGATGACTTATGGGGTAAATGACAGGTGGCAAAGCCTCTTCGCTGTTGTTCATGAGTGACTCACATCAAGCACACAAGGCTAAATGACAAGGGATGACTAATTTTTGTCACCAGTTATGTGAGTCTTAAGGTTACACTGAGTACAGTCATCAAATTAGTGAGTTAGATTGGCGTGTATCTGGTAGACAGATGATTAAGGGCTTAAGGGCAGTTCTTCATTGGTTCTATGACTCTCTCAAGCAGACTTGATGAGCTGAGGGTGACTGCACTACCTCAGCCAATAAAGTACTCAGTATTCAGTTTGTGGTCAGTCGATCTTGGTCAGTACACATTCTAATCACCAGCATCTGCTGTCTACACTAGAGGGTCTGTCATTCAGACGGAACTTATTAATAGGTTGCTTAAAGATCTGAGCCTAGAAGTTTTCAAAAACCTCCTAAATGCATCACTTAATTGGATATTATCATATTACTATTTATTTTTGTTTTATATAAATGTGTGTGTGTGTGTGTGTGTGTGCGTCTTCTGTATCAATTCGTTACACTATCTGTTGCCACTTTATTAGGTGCACCTAGCAAGAACTGAGTAGGACTCACTGTAGCATCCAGAACCATATCAAGGTTGGATCAGCTGTGCATTCAGAGAATCTGGTTGCAGCTCACTGACTTCTCTGTAAACTCCCTGATGCTGGAATCACTGCACCTGGCATGAATAATCACACCACATTCAGAATTGCTTAGATTTATAATGCTTAACCAGACTGTAACTGACTCTAGCTTTTAACCGTGTCTGCATGTATTCAGGCACAGCCACACGGTTCACTGTTGGAAGTAGCAGGCTGTTTGTGTTAACAAGCAGGTGTACCCAATAAAGTAGTCACTGAATGCATTTGATGCATTGATTGCCAGAGAAATCATTTTAAAAGCTTATGTATTGTTGTATGAATTATTCATTGCATTGCTCCACTGCATCACAACAGATACATGAAAACAGTATTTTGCATGAATAAAACAATTCCATGAGTGTTCACACGATACGTATTAACAATATTGTAATCTTTACCATTTTGTGTCGTGAAGGGCTGTTGTAGTTAATTAGGTACTAGGTACAGAAATAATTACTTCAGACCATTCTAAAAATATATTATAGTTTTGTATTTTTGTCTTTCACGCAATTAAATGCCACACTGCCCGTATTTTAGTGTTTTAAAAATGTCAAAGAATGTGATCAAATCTCTCACGTCCACATTCCCTCAGCTATGTAGCAGTAAAGCATAAATGTAACTTCACACAACAAACTAGGTTCTTCCTGATTGGCCTGTAGCCATTTTAGGACAGTCTCTGCACCCACCCTCGATTCGTTTCTCTATATGTAGTGACCTGCATTGTGGAGGATGGTGGTTCTTCCATCATCCGCCCACCCTCTGAGATCTCACACCACTCACCGTAAATCTCACAGTGCTCAGTGTGCTCTTTGCAGTCCTAACTTTGTGATGAAAAAAGCAATAAACAGGAGGCAGAAAAGCTTGTACCACCAAGATATCAGTTTCAGTTGTATGTTGAAAAATGCCAGGTACCTTTTTCAACATTGAAATTGATGATTATTCATGAATATCAAGTCAAGTGAGGGATTTATTGACATACAGTCCATGTACAAGCCTACAGTCACTCAAAATAATGTCTCCATGAGGACAACATTTGGGGCTCACAATAATTTTAAGGTGTAAAATACCAAGCAGTGCAGGACAAAGGGGGCTGGACTGAAGGCTATATGAACATAATGCTCATGAAGCCAATGAATACCAATTGTGCTACATCAGAGACGTGTCAATAAACCGATGATGAACAGATAGCAAATAAAGTGAGTAATGTGTGTGAGGTATGGGTATCACAGGCTCAAAAGCAAGAAGACCCACCTGCGCATCTCTTGCCAGATGCTGAAGCATTTTTATACATGCACGAGGCGATCAGTCTGTCCTGCTGAATGTCAGTGTTGCCATGATTTCCGTAAATGTAAAAAGACAGCAGTCCTTTGTTCTCGTCGGGGAGTGCATTGTAATCTGATACGGTCCAGGTTATTGTACAAGCAAACGTTGGAAGACAGGATGGAAGGGAGAGCCGGCCTGGATTGTTATTCCGTAGCCTGTAATGAGTGGCAGCTCACTTACCTTTCATACCACTTACTGCTCCTCCTAGTTGCGACAGCTGCGGTAGGTAGCAGGGTGTTCCTTTGGCCTGGTGTACCTGGCAAGTCAAGATGACGCAGCGCATCCATCAAAGTAAAACCTGTTTACAGGTGAACTGGTTGTGCTTGACAGAAAATGTGTATATAAAAAAATTCCAGCAAATTTCTGATAAGAGAAGGCATTTATAACATTGTACAAGAGGCAGCAACAAAACACATTCCCAAGAAAAAGAAAAACAAGCAAAATGGCTGTCTGAGGAGGCTTTACAAATAGCTGAGGAAAGAAGACAAGCAAAATGCAAGGGC
>JAACJT020000095.1:19879165-19910192 GCA_009936485.2 Gymnarchus niloticus
AAAGGTTGAAGGCAAAAGGAAGAGGGGACGGCAGAAGATGAGATGGATAGACAGTGTAGTGGAAGCAATGAACATGACTTTGGGCAGGCTTCAAGAGGCGGTGGCGGACACGGCGGCCTGGCGTGCTGTGGTCCATGGAGTCGCAAAGAGTCGGACACGACTGCGTGACTAAACAACAACAACAACAAACAACCACCTGGCAAGTCAAGATGACACAGCGCATCCATCAAAGTAAACCTGTTTACAGGTGAATGGGTTGTGCTTGACAGAAAATGTGTATATAAAAAAATTCCAGCAAGTTTCTGATAAGAGAAGACATTTAGACATTTTGCACCATTTTTTCTGTACTCGGGGAGGATGCTGCACCTGCATGCACCACCATCTTTCAGGGCCTCACAGTGTAACTGTAACCAAGTATGTGTAAATGTAATATAACTGTAACCCAGAGTGTGTAAATGAAGAGTAAATGTAATCCAGAGTGTGTAAATGAAGTGTAACTGTAACCCAGAGTGTGTAAATGTAATGTAACTGTAACCCAGAGTGTGAAAATGAAGTATAACTGTAACCCAGAGTGTGTAAATGTAATGCAGCTGTAACCCAGAGTGTGAAAATGAAGTGTAACTGTAACCCAGAGTGTGTAAATGAAGTGTAACCGTAACCCAGAGCGTGAAAATAGTGTAATTGTAACCAAGAGTATGTAAATGTAGCGCAACTGTAACCTACAATCTGTAAATATAAACAAACCTGCAAAATATGTACCTAAAATACATTGAAAAGCTCAAGATTTAATGAGATAAATAAGAATCAAGTTTGAAGTAAGTCCTTTTCCATGACATATTTTATATAAGGTTAAAGTAACTCCCTTTGGAGTAATTAACTTGACAAAATTTAAGCCGAAAAGCCAGCAGGACCAAGAAGGTGAGGCAATTTCTTATGGCTGCTGTAGTTATTATCTTGTGTCACCCACACTTTAGACATAATTAAAAATGAAGGTTGCAATCAGAGCTCTAAACAAGCTACACTGTGTCAAGAGAATCTCTGCAGATGGACTTTTAACAAGAATGCTAAAAGTTACACGCATATGTTTGAAAACACGTACTTATCTGATAAGCCATCCAACTTCCACAATTCCTTATCTACTGAGGGTCCAGCAGATATGGGGTCTATCCTGAAAAAAGATAAGACAATACATAAGTTCATCAGAGGGCACTAGGGCACACATATAGGGAAGACGATTAAGAGTATCTGAGCAGAGGACCCTTTCTTCAGAAGAGACCAAAGTAGCCAACAGAAGTGGAGACCCAGCTCAAACCTACAACCATGAATATGCATGCTGATGAGATGATGCGATCCCCTGAGCTGCCACTTCCACCCTGGATGAAAGGAGATAACAACCAAGTTATTATCTCTAAAATAATTTCATTACCAGGCTCTGGTAATAAAAATACTTTTATTAATATATGATTATGGCATTCACTGTGCAAATATCAGTTTAAAAAATACACAGACTCACAGACTTTAAAAGTCTCACTAGATGAATTTAAATTAAAAAAAAAAGAAAAATAATTGTGGCATGGATAAAATTGCAGTCTGTGCCCTCTGAGGCTCGTCTCAGGTGGGATGAACATTTCGAAGAGTCACCAACACAGACGGTTGCACATGTGAAGACAGGGGAAGTGAAAGCTGCTCATCGCAGCCGCGGGGCTGGTGAGGGGGTGCTGGGGGGTGTGAAACGGACACCCCATCAGAACCCTGACACCTAAACCACACCACGGCGTCAACCGACAACCTTGTGGCTTCTCTCATCTCTGATACCTTTTCTTAACAACAGAAAAGAAGGGGAAAAAGCCATTTAACTCAAAATTATATACATGCACACATGTGTATGTGTACATTTATATAAATAGTTAATGCATTTGTATGTGTATATATATATATATTCATGTATATATGCATACATGTAACAATATACCTGCTATCTATGCATGTGTATCTATGTATATCGATGTATTTATATTTATATACATGTAAAACTGGAGATGCCTTCTATTTGTACATAACATGAAAAGTATGAAAGGTATTACTTAAAATAAAAACACATCTTGTTTTGTGAACGGTGCCATTTATATTTGCATGTTCATATGTACAGTGCATACAGATTCATACTGTATATATAGGATGCATACTAAATATTTATACTAAACTAAATATATACAAGTAAGAATTATGGTTTTTTGCAGGATGATATTGTAGATTTATTATTTTTAATTTTAGGTAATGCCTTTCCTTTAACATCTTAAAGTCGTAAAAGTAAGAGCCAACTGCCATTGTGAAAAACGAGCATTGTGTATAATCAATGTAGGTACCATGCATGCATTCTAGTGCATTTCTTGGTGTAGATGCATGCTGTTTGTTTGTTCCAACCCATGCGTATGCATGCATTTAAATACACCGGATTATTATGCTTTTGAGAAGTGGAATTTCAAAAATTAATTTCATAAATGAAATTTCTCTGTGTGGCATTTTACTGTACTGTACAAGCAATGAAATTTCCCCTTGCCAGATAATATGAACAGTCTGCAGTTCACCATAAAAAAGAAATGTTTTTCTTTTCTTACGTGCATTTCAGTGTGGACCCATTCAATGCTACTTGCATCTGCATTTAATATGAATTATGTGTTGTTTCGTTGCACTATTGTGTGAATAGTGTCTTTAATTACTTATCATTTGTGTGCTAATAGTTTTTGTACTGGGTGTGACTGACTAATTCCAAAGCACTTGTTGCACACGGCCAATAAAAGGCACAGTTGGGAGCTGACTTCAGCCTTGTCGACTCTTTTGAAACTCCACGTTTCCTTTCATGCGACGTGATTTTGAAAGACAGAACCTTTCAAGTAGAAGCAACTCGGCCGTGGCAACGCTACGTGGGGCTTCTCTAAAACAGATTGCAAAACTGACGATACTGGGAAATGAGGCATAGTCATTTAGCCGTGTAAGCTTGGCCTAGCCGTTTCCTGGTTTACTTCCCTTAATTTCAGCTCGACCGACATACGCAGAGAAATACGACCAAAACTGTACTCCTGCAGTTTTTGCACAAAGATTTTCTGTGCTTTTTACTGGTGTAACAGATGAACCAATTTTCAGGTATTTAAAGTCAGCTGTTAAACTGATGAATTTATTTTTCAATTGCTACTGGAATTTAGGTCATTTGAATTGTGCTGAATTTGGAAATGACATGGTTTAGTCACATGAGGAGAGAGACTTCACTTGTTTACCCTTTCTGATAATATTCTGTGTCGAACGTCTTGCATTTGCATCCAGTTTGTCTTTCATTCCATGACATGACATGAGACATAGACCTCAGCCTCTGAAGGCTCGCTCTGCTTTGTGCGTTTTGCATAGCACACAGTATTGCATAATGAGCACTGCAATGTTGAAATCATCAAACGTGCCCTTGAATGCAGCATTGAGTGTGTTTGTTCTTAATAGGTTTGCATGGTTACTCCTTCGGGAGTACCTTATCGTACACATTTTGCTCTCCCAAAGACACACTATAGATTACCGAATTGCTAATTGTATAAGCTGCTACTCCCTTCACTGAATGCATACCACCACACATGTGAATTTTAACATCTTGAGTATGAATGTGTCAATAGCTCATTTAGACTGAGTAAGATATATTCATCATCATTTAATAAAATAGTGCTGTACATTAAGCCTTCTTGTGTCCAGCTATTCATTGATAATAATTACTGGTTACCGCACGTTCACTTCTGTTGTAGGTATGCAACAACAGACCTCTTTATTACTGAGTTAAACTTTTACACATAATTTCTATTTCTTTTTCATCTATACACCCAAAAACCTTTGATGTTGATTTACAGGACTAACTTTTTGCTTTTAACAAAACTGATATCTGGAAATAAATCAAATACATCCACAGCTTAATCTTTCCAGTACAGCTTCAATGAAACTTCCATACAGGGATGGAAAATTTGACTCCATTTGGGATGCTGAGTTTACTTTCACACTGTTTAATAAAGTCAATCAAGGTATCTTAAAAGAAGAGACTGAATGATTGCATATTTACTAATGAGTAGCTAATATCATAATTTAGATTCATCACAGACATTTCCAAACAAAAAGTTTATATTTGAAATAGCTGCTTTTGAAATACTTATTTTGACACTTTCCTAAAGTGTACATCATTAGAAAACTTGAAAATTAAGGAATAGTTTTATATATATATTGTATTTTAATAGTTTATTCAAAATTTAACACATCTATGTTTGTAATTAAGTTAATGAAAAAATATGCATAAGAAATTATTCCTGGCCATTGAAATCATTTTATTAAAACAATGCTACTGAAATAAGCATCATTTGATATGGGCACACAAAAATTAAATTCAAACAAACAATATTTCTAATTCAGTTCTAAATTTTCCATTGCATTTTAAATTTGACTTCAATTTACATTAACATTCATCAAATCGGCTAAACATTAAAACAGTCAGACCTAATGCACATAGAGTCCTCATGTGAAATTCGCAAAACACTTTCTGTTTGGTAGTGTGCAAATCTCAGTGTGGACCACAGACACCTACCATGTGTCGGTAAGTGGGCTTTCATGATCCGCATAGAGGGCACGGCATGTCCGGTAAAATGCTGAGACAATAACTAAATATATCCCTACGGTCATGCTGCACGTGCATCGAATCACAATCAATCACTCTTTAGCACCTACAAAGTACTTATTGACATTTCTGAAGCAGGATATCCTACTCTCGTACTTTGGCTGATGGGCAGCATCCTCAAACAGCTTGACTTCTGGCAGAGTGGCTTGTTTGATTGAAGTCCTATTGATTTGATATTACCGGTTGGGCTGATAACTGAGTTATTTTATATTGTGAGTTTTAATGGTTTAAGAGCAATAAGTGTAATCTATGACTTATTTTGTATCCTCTCTGGTAAACCTGGATGCTTAAAACAGAAACAGTCAAAATCAGATAAAATGCAATCTTGTGCTAGAGAGAACAAACCCCTCTCATATAATTTTTGTAAACCAAATTATTGAATTGTGTTCACAAAATGAAGATTATTGAACACACTGTATTGTACATTTTTGCTGCAGGGCTCATTACAGATCAAAATTCAAATGAAAGGCCATCCGCAAGTGGCCATGGTCAGGCCACTTCCTAGGATGCGAACTTGTAACATTCCGATTACAGACTGGCTTCCTTAACACCTACACCAACTTGTGCCCCCAACTGACTAGCTGACTTGCTGTTGAATTTTTTAATGACTATTTTTTACACCCATTACATGGAGCATTTGCTTGGGTTTTCAAATTACATTTGTCTGACCTCAAAGCAATGGGAAAAGAAACTAAAGAGAGACTTTTGAGAGTTCGGCTGCATTTGCAGAAACCATGCTGTTTCGGTTGGCCGTGAAATCCAGCAAAGTGCGATACAAATAAAGAAAACATGTCAGCACTCTCTCTGAGCTGAGACTGAGGTGAAAAACATACCAAAAGCAACTTGAGCTCCAGTATGGGAATTGAGCTAAAGATGAAGGCCATTCCCCATTATGACAAAATGGTTTTGTTTACACGGTCCATTGTTATTCTCAGTCTACCTTCAATGACGTTCATCAAATCACATCTTCTGTATTCTCTTACAGCAAATCAGCAGGCCAATAAATAAAGCATTTTTTTTCCATTTGTGAAAGTAGCATATACAGAGCACTTAAACGTACATCACACTATGTACGTACAGTACATTCATAAAGCTATTCCATTGCAGAATTCCAACTCTGTTATCAATAATAAGTTACGTAAATTGCAACTGTTAAGAACTGTAGGAGAACACACAGATACATGATCATTTAAATTGTTTTATAAGTTATCTCTTTCATTTGAGGTGGATGTTTTCAGTTTCTTTGGGTGAAAACAAACAGGTGGCGATGCTTAGCTAAAAACAGAACAAAAACAGATTATCTAAGAGATTTTGCATGCGGTCATAGAGACGGAATTCACAGGCACTTCATGGCCCGTGGACAGATCTGAAAACGGTGCTCAAGTTCTTACCCATTCCTGGGCTTCGAATAGGGGGCTTTCAAAATGGGAAACCATTTTCATAATTGTATTAATGAATGCTGTTCTTGGTTGGGAGAGCTAACACATTTTTGAAGCTTGTTGTGATGTTTCAAATCTGTAGCTGTATCAGTTTTATACATGTCAATGAGTCGTGCACTTATGTAAGCAGTACCACTCACAAGCATATCCCTGCCTACACAGCGAACAAACATTAGTTTTATCTAAATTAACAGAGCGCAGTCACGGCTCAACGCCTCCGTCTACACTATCAACCTGCAAATTGTCTCTGCATCTGTTTTTTGCTTACATACATTTCCTTATATATATATTTCCTGTGACTTTATATTCAACTTTTCTTGATGCTATCGCTACATGTATTAGAGCTAATGATTTTATTCGTGACCTCACCTTAAGTGGTTTTAAGTGAATTAGCTGTGCGCCAGAGGACCGTCTCAAAATTTTGCCCGTTACTTTGTGCCACTTAAATAGCCCTTCTTACAGCACCAGTCCACATTCAGATGAAGATTACAAATTTACACTCACGGATTGTCTTTATGATAGTTTGATTTGGATGTTTGTCCTCTCATCTCATTTGATATGTCTGCATTGTGACCACAGCACCCTCCGATCTGTTTTTGGGAAGCATTTTTTTTTTCCTGTTTGACAAGTTAATTGAAGAAAAGAAAAACCTTGACTAATGTAACCTTGAAAGAAGTCTTAAGGGTAATAAGAGGACCATTTTAGTGGCGTCTTTTGAGAAATCAGTTTAAGTATTTCAGTAACTGGAAATTACAATAAGAAGGGAAGACTGTAAACCCAGCTGTAAACCCTGGTCGACTTCATAATTCATTACCATAATTGATTGAGAGAAAAATGAAATTTATCATTTATTAATTGGGCTCACCCCATCAGATCTGATTGAGTGGGACAGCAGTGGGTGACGTTACAGATGTATATGCTGCAAGAGCTGCTCCTGACTGACTGTGTTTTCTTACACTTGATATATGTGTCATAATTCACATTAAAAGTGAAAAAAGAAACTGTAAGCTCTGCATGAAAGTATCTTCGAGGCAATTGAATACATGGCAGGAAATTACATGTTTGATTTTGAGTATTTACTCATAGGCTCCTTAACCCTCTTTAAAAAAAAAAAAAGACAAAGATTGCTGTTAAGCCAGAGCTTCATTTGTGATCCTAGCTATGAACATCTAAAGATCTACACAACGTGAACACAATGCATGTAATCATTAACCTTGGCACAAACGGGGAATGAACTTAATTAATTAAATCATTATCCATTTCCTCAGATCCATAATTATTTTAAAGACATGAAAAAAAAAAACCGAAAGACCACGGCTCTGAGGTTATCATGCTATCCAATTAGCCTGCCAGAGGGAGATTATGTTACCTAGATACCAATGGGAAAGTGTGATTTCTCTGTCAGACAGAGTTTTATAATGCAGAGTGCAATTACTTAAATAGGTCAGCCGAAGACACGGTGAGGCTTTTCTGTCTACCTGCGAGGAGTACTTTGAAAGCGCTCCTTCGCGTAGCTGCGAAAACCTTCCCTTCCTCCCTCAGGTTGTTTCTTCCCCTGATGTTTTTCTCGACAGGAGCCGCTAATTAAATTTCACAGACATGTATAACCTTGTTATACAGAACCTATGGAGAAATGATCCTCTACACACTGAACAGCAGCCAGACTATGAAGTTGGCCTGACTATGGGAGCCTAGCTCAGACTGATTTACGGCTGAGGGTAGAGATGGTCGTTTTTTCTTTTTTTTTTTGGGATGGGGAGGTTGTTTTTGTTTCAAGGTTTTGGTAAATATTTGAATAAACCAATTTGTTAAGTAACGTTTCATTTAGCTAACACATCAATGTATTGGCCCAATTATTATGTTGAATTTGTCTCATTTGCAAAAACTGAAATATAATAATTTCATCATGATCATTTGAACATGTATCATTTAAGCATTTCAATATATAACCCCATCTACAGAATAACGGGCTGACAGTTTGATTTTTTTTTTCACATTTTTTACTGTGAGGAGAACAAAGAAATCAAACCAGTATTTGCTTCCTTAATTGAATTATTTTGAACAAATATGAGGGTGATGAAGTGGGGTTTACACCATTCAGTGTGCAAACCCACCTTGTGCCTTTCCAAAGAAAGGCTTTGGATGGTGACAACCGTATTGTTTACAGGCAGTGGATGGATGAAGATAGGAACAGATTAATAAGTCAAGTAAAGGAGGGAAAATCATTCTGCCAGTCAGTCTGAGTTAACACTAGAACAGTAGCAAGTTGAATCTGCAGGTGGCATAGCGGCTAAAGCGACTGTTCAAGCCCATGCAGGAAAGCTCCTGCAGTTTTACATAAAATCTTTAGTTTCAAAATTAAAATGTTATTTTATCTTACACTTTTATCCCGAAGGAAGAGAATATTACAATGTATAAGTGCAGAAATGTAAAACAAACAAGAAGAATAGTTAGATTTTTTTTCTTCATTTTATTATTTATTACAAGATTCATCACTCATGTTTTGTGCTCTCTGTCTGCTCATTGGCTGTGAAGATAAGACAGCTTGATCACAGGAGTCCAGCAAATTCTTACTTTTTGTTTTGACAGAGTCTGTTCTTTATACAAATGGAAATGTGAGTTCGATTCAAAAACTGCGGTGGATATTTGGAATTTGTCACATACTGTGGCAACTTGATAGTACACAAACTGGTCATTTGCACTATACCTTGAAATCAGCCATGATATTCTGACAAATTAAATGACATGACATGGCATGAGAAAAATGCCCAATATGTTTTTTTTTTAATGTATTTGTGTGCCTCTGTAAGCTGTGCAGACAGAAACTTTGTTCATTTTGTCATTTTGTCACGGCTTTTGTTTTTTACCTGTGGTTGTCAGCAAAAAGGACAAAAAGCAAAAAGATGTGCAGAAAACCAATCTGAGAGTATTGTGACCCAAATATATTTTAATGTGGCTTTAATTAGCAAAAAAGCTCAGTAATTTAAAAAGTGCATGGAGACGGCTACACACATGACTAGATATTTTTACGGTTCCCTACACAGAGTTCTGAAACTGAGAATGTCTGGTACTCTGTCTTGGAACAGCAAGGCTTAGAGGCATTAAACTGAGCGTTAGTCCATTTATGCTTGGGTTAATACTACAGTATGATGTCAGTGGCTAATAATTTAGATACAATGTAGCACAAGTGGAGGGAAAATGAATTAAAAATAAAAATGGACAAAAGCCTAGCTACTATCTTCCATTTACTTCATCAAATTAATATAATTAATAGACGTGATGCTTATAAGGGGAAATGGTGCTGAATCATTCTCGGCAAACATAGTCAAAAATTATTCACTTCTCATTACGCATCAAGCACAGCTGCGGTCAGTCACGGTAACATCCTTTCAATAGTCTTTATTTTTCTGACACATGAAGAAACGGAATGCTGTCAACAGTTTGAGCATGTCTGGAAGGAATGGCCAAATCCTGGTACTTTCTGTAGCCACCTCGGCCACACAGGTGTGAGGAGGGCTATTTAAAGACTTTATGCCGTCGCACTGTGTTACATTGTACTTGTTCTGATGATGGCTTGGCTAGTGAGGAAGGAGAGAGAACAAGCTGTTCTTTAGCTATCAACCTGTGTCTATGTTTGTTTTTAGCACTTTTATTGAATTCCTTATTTATTTTCCCAAAAATGAATTTTAAACATCATTCGAAAGATTTTAATCCAAACCAAACTGCACAATAAAATTATCTTAAATGACCTTGAGTACAGTGAAATTACTTTGTTTTCATCTTTTTAGTCCAAATCAATTTTATTCTTCTGTAAAGAACATTATAACACCGGGTTTATTATAGAGTTTAAATTATCTATCATGTTTTACATTAACTGACAAAAAAACAGGGCATTTGGCATAGGATGCATATTCCTCACTTTGGTTTGGAAGAACTGGTGATGAATTAGATCCCACGTGATGTGAAGCGGAGATTTGAGTTGCTATTGTGTCCTGTATCACACGTGTAATGTTCCTAGTGAAGCAACTGCCATTTTACACTGAACAGACAGATCAGAAAACAGTTGTCTGCTCCATCAAACACTACGTAGACGCCACTGTGCAGGATATCAGCATTATTATTATTATTATTATTATTATTAGCAGTACTACCAGCAGTAGTAGAAATTGTAGCAGTATTAGTAGAGGTAGTATGAAATATAGTAATTTCTTTTCTCAAAATGTTCAGGTTTATTCAGATAGTTTTGAACAATGACAAAAAGGTTTGGAGTTTAATAAGAAATGTTAATACTTTATTTAAATTGTAAAGCCAACAAATATAACCAAAATCATGTACAAATAAATGTTCTCTGTTGCAGAACAGCATGAGAATACATGTAAAAATGTGTCATGTCTGCCGAGTATACATTACATCAGTCTTTCTTGTTATGTCTTCAACTCAACAGAGAAAAAAAAAAATGCCCATTGGGATAGGTTGACCTTTGCATTAAAGGAAAGAGTGCCCCCTACTGAAAGAGAGAGTCAGTGCCTGAAGCAATTTATTTTCCTTTGCCTTCTTTCCTACCCCTACAGTTCTCTCTGCTTCAGTGTGCAAAACAGGACAAGGTTGTTTTTTAAGGTGGGGGAGCCTGGAGCTTTTTTTTTGTCAAACAGAGCAAATTATCAAGGATCTACATGGCTACACATTCTATAATGTGAAAGTAATACTGGAGTAACAACAAAGCCTGGAAAAACCTGTAGCAAACATCAGCTAGTACTGTATCCTTGAGAGGGTCTTCCACGGTGTGCACATGGAGTTATATAATGATTGTAGAAATATGTCTTTTATCTAACACTCCAAATCTGAACCCAAAACCCCTTCTACCACACTGTTCAACACAGAAAAATGTCCGTCGAATGCCTGAAAGATATTCCATCATTATTAATTTAAAACGGAGGAGAACTATATCTGCAATTATGGACAGCAGCAACAAGAGCAACACAAGCAACATGAATCATTTTATTCTGTGTTGAGAATTTCTGTGCAGACGCTGCTTTGAGGAACTTTGCCCCAGAGACTCTCCCTGTTCTCTGTGTAGGAGGTTTGTTATGAGGATGGAAAGGTGGCTGTCTTTTTTTTTTGAAGCTGACGGTTTGTGAAGTGCAGCCTACTCCTTTGGCATCCGGAGGCAAGCTCCGAGTTCGACAAACATTTACAGTGGGTGGCGGCTGGAGATGATATATATCATTATAAGGTGTACGAGTGTGGTGCCGAATGTAAACTTGGCCGACCCGTCTGTTCAAGCTGACTCCCGTCCCTGTTAGCTCAGAGAGGAGCTCGGAGTGGGTCAGGCCGTCTTGCCGCAACAGCATGGTGGCGCCACAATCGTCAAGACCCAACAGCGAGCTTGACTTTATGATGAATGCACACCAAAATACACTTTAACCGCTCACCTCCTCCCCATCCAACCTCATCTGCTGCGACCGGAGACTGGACCGTCCTGCGAGCAGGACCACAGGGCTCTCACCTGGACGACAGCGGAAGGTGCGGTCTAAGGGCAACACAACCCCCGTTGTCCAAGCTCATCCGGCCGGCAGGTCAGTTGGGGCCTCTCCTGAGATGGCTCTGATTCCCATGAATGACCGTCTGTCTCTGGATAAAGGAAAGAAATAAACAGAGGTAGGGAAAAAAAATAATTAGATGTGTCACTTTCTTGAAACGGAGTGTTTCACAAGGAAGCGGCCACGATTAAAAATTCTCAGGAGGAAAAAGTCGCACTGGGGCATTGACAGCTGTCTTATTTTAGAATCACAGGTTCCACCAAAGGGATTTCGGCCTGTAATTTTCCATTCATACCCATTATACTTCAGCCCCCTTATTCCAAATGCAACTGATGTCTTGCAAAGTACTTATGAAGCTGTCGACGCTCAGAAGTCATATCGGCGATACGTGCATAGTTTATAGCCGTTCCATTTTATGATAGTGACAATGGTAATGATAGCAATAACTTGCTGATTAGTCAAGAAATCAAAGGTCTTGCTTTGAGTCACATAGGGATGTTATTTAGTCGGCAAATGAGAACCAAGTGAGACGGGTCACTTAACTGTTTGAAGGTGGCAGGATTCATTTTTCATTCAGTGCTTGAATTATCAGTCAGCCAACCAAAATTTGTCACAGAGCTGTCAAGAAGTGCTTTACGGGGGATATTCCAGCAAAAATGACCAAAAGCAACAAGTTTGTCTTTCAAACAAGGAGCATAGCCAGTTCTTTGGTCCACATAGGTGATATAAGGTCTTCAGTGAGATTCTAAAGTACTGCAACAAGATGTCAATTCAGTGCTACTCGTTAAAACCACAGTAACTGCAGTAATGCTTTTTATACATCTGACATAGCCTATTAACAACGATCAACTAAACAGCAATACAGTACTTATATAGAATATGCTGATCTTATCACCTCATAAATGGCTTCTGCTGTATAAAATGTATTGATATATCATATTTTCAAAATCCTTACTTTAGGGTTCATCCATCCATCCATCCATCCATCCATCCATCCATCCATCCGTCTACATGATAAGCTTAGAACCCATCCCAAGAGGCACATGGTAAAAGGTAACAGACACCCTCGACAGGATGCCAAGGGATTATTCAGCTGATATTATAAGACCAGTACTGAGCAAAGTGAAAGACATCGCATTAGCTTTGTTGCATAGTGAGAGGCTCAAAGGTCATTTACATTCTTACCTTCTATCTGTGTGCATGATCGATCTGCTGGTCAGTTCATGTCTAAACCTATTCTTAAAACAAAGAAACCAAGCTTCCAATCAATGGTAGCAAATGAAGGGCCGGATGTGTAGTTAAGCTTTACCGAACCGTCTGTTCGCCAAGTGATGTAGTTCAATTTGTCAACATCCTGAGGTTACGGTGCCTACCCAGCTGATATCTCTGACAAGAAGCTGAATTTTCTGGCAAATTTCATTACTCAAATTTGAGAGCAAAATGCTTCCTGTCCATATTTTATGCAGTTTACATACACAGTTTTATCGAGTCACGCAAATATTTCTCTAATGGTTCTAAATCTATAATTTGTCATAATGGAAGAGCTTCATGGGTTAACAGTTGATTAATTTCAGAAAAAAAAATTTCATAAAAAATATGTAATATGGTTTGAGTGTCTCTTTTTATATTAGGTGAACAATATAATCCAAATGCAATATTTATTTGTCTTACATACACAGGTATCTCTAAAGCCTGAGATCACTACATTTTTTTTAACACTAAATTGGATTTGACTCTTTTCTACGTGTAAAAGTTAAATGTAACGTGTGGGAATGAGGTTTGCTTTACTGCCATTGGTGTCTGCACCAAAACAGACATAGACCTATTTATATAGTATGCTAACATTAAGATTTTCATTCTTGTCCTTTAATTGTTTTCACAGGCCCTAACATTAGGTCGTGCCAGCATGGGTGTGTGAACATAGGGATGGTAGGAAATAGGCATGTTGGGTGTTCCTACTCATCACTGTGACAAGGACTCATCATTGTCTTCAGGCAGCTTGGTAACCCATGATATATGTGTATTGCAGCAGAAGACTAAATTAAAAGCCCTCAGATCTGCTCATACACAGAATCATACCCGATGAGCATGGAGCACAGGAGGAAACCCGTGTAAATATGAGAACACGTTAACTTTAAACACACAATGCCAAGGATGGGAATTGCATTGCCAAGCTTAGAGATGCTACCTTTGGACCATCATGTCACCAAAACTTGGTATTACTAAAATGTGTTTTGAATTAACACAACATAAAATCATTCCTAAACACACGAAGAGCAAATTTCCAAAACTGGCTAAGTCCATGAATTACTGTTTTTTAAATTTTTGCCTATTTACTATTGACGCATGCAGGAAATTCACTTTTATTTTGACCTTTACTGTTAATGATGGCATGTCTCATATAATGAGGCCGCTTAATACGAAGTTATTGGCAGTCACAAGCTCAAAAATCATAAAAAACCGACCAAGAGAGGTTTGGATATTTGCATCTATGCCGATGCACACACACGCATAAACACTCGTTCGTCCTTTCACTTTATCATGTTGCCAACCTTCAAGGGTGTCTAACTCGGGCCTTTGTCAGGTGAGATGTCACTTCTGATCATTGCAGCAAGCTAGCAGAGAAGGTGTTGACGGAAATCTCACAGACCTCGCCTGCGTTCTGAATGCACGACATACGTGCTCTTTTAATAAGGATTAAACAAAGAGGTTATATCAGAACAATCAACAGCAGCTCTGAAATCTCACTGATGAAGGAAATGCTGAGAAGAGGAATGAGGCCTAGTGAGCAGTGAGACAAGCAAATCAGCTCAATGTGGATATTTATAGTCAGAGTTGGCAGTATTTGAAGGTAGCTTGATTTTCGTAATTGAATGTTGCTATTGTCGGAACATCAATCCAAACATTTAAGCCTTTTTCCTCTCTAAAATTTAAAATGGTCTCCGATAATCCTTGGGATATAAAGCTTGGTTTTTCGTCATGTTTTAATTGAAAAAAATGCAATGCAATGAGTCAATAAAGAAACAGTTCACTTTCCAGTGTTAAAAAATGCCAGAATATGTGACTGTTGAAGCGAGCAGAGAAAGCTGGCATCAATTAACTTAACATGCATAAAAGATAGATCAAAATTATCCTTTTTTTTTTGGAAAATCTGCCCAAATGTTGTTTTTGCTGCTTTTAATAAATTTCGGCAGATGAGTTTTATTGGCCTAAATTTATTATTCAGATTTGTTATTGTTATGAATAGTGATTATCCATATGCTTCATAAGAAATGGTTATAAGCAAAAAGTTTTTTTTTTCCCCTATTTCAATAGTGGCATTTGCATATAGACTCTTAAAACAAGGTCTTGCACGGAATTTAAGAAGTAATGAAATTCTCTGTTAATCTATTACTTATAACAGTTTTGTATAAAATTAAATTTATGTCATTACTAATATACGTAAATAACTATTTCAAACCGTAATTGATCATTTGAAATTAACATAGAAAAATGAATGCAGTGTGTAACACATTTTACTCAAACATATAAACAGGCTTGAGTGTAAAAGTTGCATTACCATTATGACATGCACTGTTTTTGGAGAAACGGAAGAAACTTGACACTAATGCATTTTAATAGACGTGTCTATGGACAATAGATGTGGACAATCTTGTTTTTCTTCTCTCCGCAAAGAATGCTAATAATATCTGAAAAACATTGCGGCATTGTTAACATAATGTTTTTTGGGTGTTTCTGCTTGTAGTATATATGTTGAAAGTGGCCTTCCTCTAAATGCCATTAGTTAAGAAGATGTGAATGATAGATGGAGTGAATGATCCATAAACGAAAAAGGTAATTCTCCCCAGTACCTCTTGACTACAATGCCTCATTGACTTGGCTAATATGGATCGCACTTGGCAGCTAACAGCTAACAGAGTGAATTTGCCTCTGATCAGCAGCAACAGTCTGCTGGATTAAATGCCTCTCAGCCACGTGATAATACAGGAAAAATTGACTTGACCTTTAACCCTGCAGCCTGTCTGTTGATCTGTGTAAATTTATTTAATTATTGTTAAATTAAAACTGACCGTTGCCAAAGAGCGAGCGGGCGGGGGGAGAGGGGGATTTTGTCCTACTTAGTCTACGCACGTAGGACTAACCTGCCTGGTATCTGCAGGATCCTAAAACAGATTCACGGCTGTTTCCACTTGGCACCACCGACACATGATACACAAACTGACTTGGGGAAACTGGGAATTAGGATCAAGAATGGTGTTTTTAAAAGCCCCACGTGTGTCTGGCCTTCCCCAGGCCTCTGCGAGCACTACACGCCACTCTAGCCCGGAACCCACAGGAGGGTGTGACTCTTGCTGTAGCTGGGCAAGGACAGGAAAGCCGTTTATTTCGGGAGCATCTCTGTGGAGTGACTCATGTGTTGACTGGAAAGCCGGACCGGTCTTCAACAGCTGTGCGTGCCTCACTAGCCCGACGGCGCCGGGCTTTGCACCCTCCCCCCAACCTCCCGCCCACCAGTGGCACCACCCATTTCCCAGCCCACCTCACCTGTCAGTCAGAAGCATATTTTTTAATAACCCTCACTGTCAGATGCCAGACCCTTAGTTTGTGTTTGTGTGTGTGTGTGTGTGTGTGCGCCTGCATTTGTTTGTGCTTGTGTGAGTATCTGGGAGCTTGTAGTCATTGCTCCTGCTGGGTATTTTAGAACAATGCAGATTCAAAAGACAGAGTCCTCAAATAATTCTGATAAAAGAATGATATAATTCCACAGAGAATTTGTGCTATTGTATTTTTTTTTTGGAGAAGAAATGGAATACGAGTTATTTCAGGTGCAGAAAAAGTATATTGATTGTGCATAATTTATCTCTATGACAAATATCACTTCTCATTAGATTGTGTCATTAATACAAGCTGCAACCAATAAGGTCTCATTCACTAATGAACATTAATTAAATACTCTTGTTAATTTATAACATATTAAACTATAAACCCACTAACATTAACTTACATTAGCTCAATTCTGTCCAGTCGAAACAAAATATCAGCTATGGTGGTCCACAATTACTCAAAAAACAACGTGGAAAGAATGTCTAGTTTAAATCTGGAGACCTAAGGAAAAGTTTTCTACTATATACAACAGCAAAGTTACAGTAAAACATTTAACTTCTCAGCAGGAAACTTCCAGAAGGCATAGGCATTTGATGGAATGGAGGGCAATCAATGAATGGGAACCAATAAAAATAAGAAAGCTTCAAACATAAAATCTACTACCATCGAAAGTAAGGCTTAATAGTCGTGTTCTTCAGGAAGTCGTCTATAAATGGAAAATGAATATTCTGAAAGTACAAGGACAATGCAAACAGCCTGAAGTCTTAGAGTGGACTATAATAAAGCATCTTCTTAAAGTTACAGTGATATTTGCCTTCCCTTTATCTGGGTTACGACTCATGTAAGAATGGTTTGCCATACAGCTGGTGATATTGTGGTGAATCCTCTAGATAACCACACTCAGGTGTTGTAATACTTACAAATATTTTTAGACATTGCTATTCATTTACTCAGCATCACTACAACGATTTTCCAACACTCACTATCAAAGAACCCACATAAATTGGTTTGCCATAGTTAAGTTAACAAACCCAGCATGAACAGTGGTCAGAGTGTAGTTCTTTTGTGTTTTCTTGGGTCCAGCTATCATTCAGACTTGTATAGCTAAGTCAACAAAGATCTTCCAAGAATAACCTCCTAGTCATCCTGGCTTAGAGCTGAAAGCTGTCAATGTCTCTACGGGAGGGGAAACTGATTGGCTCAAACAAAAAATGACAATTTTCTCAAGTGACATGACGTGAACATGGAAGAGGGCATGGAAAACAGGGATTTGTTCAGTTAATTAAGTAGAAGAGAGGTTGAAAGATGCATCATTGACCACGAATGTGTCTTCCAGATGGAGCTGCATTTTAGGACATTGCATTGTTTTCCTACTTAATTTTCCTCAGTGGAAAAGTCCAGCAAAACTCACCAGGCACATTCAAAGGTTTTCCAACTGGTCTCAATTAGGTGTTAGGATAATCAAACTAGTTTGTACCAATCAGCAGTAAGTGTATTGTTTTTGATTCTACATTATAACTCCGTTATGACAATCTTTCTACCAGCAGGTAACTAATGCACACCCATGCTGTGCTAAAAATGCATTTGAGAACAGCTTTCAACCTGAATTTTCACCAAGAAGCCATGGAGAAGGCAACTGGAAGCATTGCGCCATATGGCCCATCAATTTAAGGAAAAGCAGTAAAGGATGTCTCTTATGGTGGCCTCATAGTGAAGCCCTTGGCCCTCTGCGCGTTTCCATAGTTCGAGTTCTCCTTCGGTGTGCTCACATCCATCCTGCCCACCGTGGCGGGGAATGTGCCAATTAGTGGCGATTGCAGCGGGAGGGGGGTCTGTTCAGGGACCGGGGTGGGGAGGGACCGCAGGATTCAGGATGGTGGACAGGAGCCTTCGGCATCCTCTTCAGTCAGACTGGGGATATATTTAAGGAGCAGCCTCCCTCCACATCAAAAGGCATCATGGTCGCTGTCTGGGATGCCGCTTTAGTGCCACACCCGAGATGACGATGAAGGCGACACTCAGTCAGAGCAGTGTCTTATGGAGCCTGGAGTACAGCAAGCTATGTTAAAAAAAACACTTTACTGAAACGACAAACCCATTTTGTTGCCCCTTTGAAAAAACATCCCCGCTGTACTGTAGCATCGGCACCAACTGTGACGTCTGGGGTCTCAGTAATGTACCGTCATCCAGGGCTGGCTGCACGGGATCTAAGCCAATTAACCATCTCACATTGGGAGCTTAATGAATCTATGGATTCCCTTTGTTAATGAACACTGATGCTTCCGCATTTTTGACCAATGCAATGGGCCATACTCAAGCCTCTGAATCTGTTCATGTGATTTTCCTTAAGGCGTTTGTTGATTATGTGGAATTTAAATAAGTAATAGGATGAAATTTTATTGACTGTTCTTTAAAGTTTTGCCATCTTATACTGCTGTTATATAATAATTCACTTGCATATTATTTAATTACAATTTCATGGTCATGCAGACCAAAACATAATGAAAACAAATTCTAAGCATGGGTGTTTGACGTGATTTTTTCTGGAAGAATTTGGCTTGTCAATTTAATTGCATTGACTGACACAACCAAATGCATAGATGGATGGTTTAAGTTTTCTAGACTGACTTGACAACAATTTAAAAGTCATTCCATTTTTTTAGTTCCTTTGTTTTCTTTTGTCCTCTTTCCGATTTGGATTCTTCCGTCAGAAAGCAGCGTCTCGTGAAAGGAAGGTTAACGTTAGCAGTCTGACTGCTACACGCAGCATGTGTGTTCCTAAAAGATGCTGAAAAATTTTAGATATGCTGAAGTAGAGTATGTAAAGAAGAAGCATACATTTATGTTTCGGAAGCATGATATAGGTGTGGAACAGACCTGCAAGATAAATAACAGGTACACAGTGAAAATGTAGCTCATTGTAAAGGTTACCTACAATAACACATAATAGAATATGGTTGACAGTGACACATTCTGAGATATGCTTAAGTATTTTCTATTAATATGGCTCTCAGCAGGCTGACAGAATGCACTTGCTTTAACGGGCTTCAAAGCCAAAATGACATCGAATCTGCAGGCAACATTTTCAGGATCATGAGGTCATTACAGTGAGCCCCCCCCCAAACACAAATACGCACCTCGTCTGGCCTGTGGAAGGAGGGCCTGCTGGCGGTAACAAGACTCAAGCGCATCTGTGGGAAATGAGGCATTCGTTAGGAGAGCCGAGCTGACGCTGTCAAACACCGGCGGTCTCACCCTGCCCGGAGTGGGAGCGGGAATGTCTGGGACCAGCCGGCCTCATCACCACCAGTTAGGCGTTATCTGGCTTAATTGCTATACAAAGGCTGGGGGGAGGGGTACGTGTCATGTACAAACAATCGCACACGCTCACAGACACTTGCTTCCGCCCAAATGCATACGAGCGTCTGTCACTGCTGCAGAGTAGAGAAACATTTCAGGTGGCAGGGGATGAGTTAACTGGGATTCTGGATGAAAACTGACAAACATGAACTACCACTCACCCCTTGCCTTCTTTAATACCTTCAAACCTTAGGACTTTTATTTTGATGCCCTTGAGCTCTTTTATGTTGCTGCTTTTATTTTTTCATAATAAAAGTCATTGGCTGAGAATTTTTGAATTATTATTTATACCTTCATCCATCCACTCATCTTCCAACTGCTTATCTAGTACAGGGTCATGGTAGTCCTACAGCCTATCCCAGGCAGCACCGTACTCAAGGTGGGGTCAACCTTCGATAGGAAGTCATTTTCTTTTATTAATATGTGCCTTATTCTTTTGCATGTATGTATTCTTTGGTGTTTTGCGTTTTGTTTTAATACAACTATGCTCAGATGAAAATTAATGAATAACTGATCGATGGGCAGAGGGCAAAATGTGGCATTATAAAATGACAATACAGTCTGAGTTCAGTTCAATTTTAGCATGTAGCAAAGTATTGGCAATATGATCCATTTTTATATGGAAGAGACGTAGACAATTTTGTTGATTAATGCCAAGGACTAACACCTAAAATATAAAATCCATGCCAGGCTGAACATTAGCCTCACGTTATGTAGTATTAATGACATTTAATCCCATAATGTCCTATAATGTAATTAATCTTAAAGGTTTACTTATTAATCCCTGTCTGGGCAAACAAGTCTTTAACAGAAAACTGTCTGTGATATGTCAGTAGCTCTGGACGTGTCTATACCATGCGCAATATACCGTTTATGATAGTATGCAATAGCTTCAAGCTGGTGTGGTTAAAGGCAAATACAATTATATAAATGCCTAATCTACTATAAAATCATAATTCTGGAAGAGAAAAAACTGTATAATAATTGTGATAAATTAATACACAAACCATAAAAGAACAACATGAAAAATGGCCTTATTGCTTAGATTGAGACAAGAGGTTTCAAACTAAGACCTTGGCAGATGAACAAAGAGTTTTTCTAGCGAGGTGTATTTGAATATGACTATTAATTCATTTTTACATTGAACCCATTCAATAATGTTCCTGTTGTGAATTTTACCAAGACTGCAATGCCATTAAATCCAATCTGTCTAGTGGTATTACACATGTACAGACAACATATGTGGTCTGGCTTTTTCCCCCAATCTGCAGACAGAGACCATATTTGTTAGTAAAAATAAAAACATGCACATTAGATATCACACTCAATTTAAAGCATTCACTTCTGAGATCTCAAACAAAGAGAATGGCTGTTTTTTGTTGTTCCTGTTTTACCTGAATACTTAATTATCTAAATGAATAAGCCAGTCTTTGGACTAATTTAACTCTTGCCAAGGTCAACAATGACAATGATTTACCCAAACTGTCTGAAAGACATTAACCTCTCTAGGACGTCCTTCAGAAGTCCTGATGTAAACATACCCAATGATAGAGCAAGAATGGTAGTGGGCAGCTAGTAGTTGTTAAGGACATGAACTTCTGACCTGAAGGTTGATGGTTCAAGTCTCAAGAGAGAATCTACTGTAATTGCCTTCAGCAAACTACTTAACCTGAATTTCTCCGGTAAAATATCCTTCGCTATAAATGGATAATAATGTCACTTTTGGTAAAAGTATTAGGCATGCAGTTAAATTTTAAGGCATTTATTCCTTATGTAAAATTTTGAAAAAACAATACACTGAAGAAACCTATCCCATAATTAAGGTACTGACCCAGACAGTAGATACGAATGTCATTATTAGAAAATTTTGGAAGTGTGGCACACCTTCCGGGTTTAATCCTTGCAAGCACTGGGTTTGCATGCTCTCCTCTTTTTCATGAAGGTTTCCACTGAGCACTCTGGTTTCCTCCTGAAAATAAATAAATAAATAAATAAATAAAAAATATGCAATTAAGTGAACTAGCATCTCTATGTTGCCCAGTGTCTGACTGAGTATGTGAGTGTCTGTGCCATGCAATGGACTGGCATCCGTTCCAGTGTGCCTCCTGCCTCAAGCCCTGAGCTTTTAAGTTGCAGACCTACTGGCACCCTGCACTTTATAAGTGGTTATGGATTATGGATAGATGGATGAATGGATGGATGGAGTTTAACTTTTCAGATTTTGCAATCAAAGCTCAAGGAATATAATGGTACTGAAAGGTTTACTTGTCAGTAAAAGTGGTACAATGCATGCAGTCAAACATATGCACCTTCAAATCCACAGTAATCCCTCAACTCTGCAGATTTACTTAGTGACAAATTGACTGTCACTGGTTGGAAGAATCAAGTGGGTTAATTAACTGCAAACTATTTTATCGTGGGTCTCTCGAGAGGTATTTTAGTCAAATACTCCGGACCTACATTTGTGTTTGAAATGGAGGTGCTCTCTTATGTAATGATTGTGAAGGAATTGTAGGCATCATTAATACTATAAACCAGAATATATAGGAGCAAGATGAACGAATTCAATGAAAAGGTCACATAACTTGTAACAATGAGCAAACTTTATTTATTATTTTTTCAGTGTAGCTAATGAACATCAATGTTCAATACTTTCAAGAACAAATCTGAACAGTGCTCTCGGTGAGGCTGCCTTGGATATTTTTTTGAACCTGATATCCATGGATAGTCTCCGGGTGGATGTTTCTCTCAAACTAATTTCATGCAATGATGAGGTCATTATGCAGAAGACAACAAAGAAGATTCTTCACATGCTAAAATGATGGGATTCATTTTGAATTCATGGAAAAGAGGCCTGGCAATACCTTAATGGCTGAAAATACCATGCCTATAAAACATGGCAACCTAAAAGCTGTTTCGTCCATTTCCACTCATGGCCGTAACCCTCATTTTACCCCGCTTATCTATCAAGTCTGATGGCACAATGGCAGTGCAAACAAGATGCTGCCCCTAGCTGGTGTCTCACACCTCTGTGTTCCCGGGACCGAGGGGAAGGACGCCTTGTGTCCCAGCTTTCGACAGAGGAGATAAATCACGGCACATGTCGGAGGACGGTGCCCCCCCTCCAGGGCTACCGGCTGGAAAGTTCATTACTACGCTGCCGCTTCACCTTCCTGTGTGTGCTGCTGCTGATGGGGGTGGGCCCCAGATGGACAGCCCACATCTGTCACCTGCTGATGGGGGCAAATCCATATTCTGCCCTAGACAGGCATGCATGAATCACGTACAATGATGATAATGCTAAAAAAATAAAGTCTTGGAACATTTTTAAGTTCATTTATTTACTTACTTTACTTAAAGCATTTACACACACACACACACACACACACACACACACACACACACACACAAACATATACATATATATTAAAGATTTATTATAAAAAGTATATCACTGACTATCACAATATATATTTCATATATTAGTTCACACCTGAATTCTCTATAAATTTGGATAGATTCCTCTGAGGGGTGAAAAGGTGTTCCTTACTATAGGTTATTTTATAATGATTTTCTATGTAAAACTAATTGGAACTGTTCCTGCAAGAGAAAAATTACTGATAAAACTTAAAAGAAATTCCATCTGATGTCAGCCCTTCAAGTTTTCATTTTCAGACCTTTTGTAACACACCAAATCATTAAATACCTAGATAAAGTTAATAAATTATCAGAATTACTTTTAGACCATATGATGGCAAATTATATTATTATATGTTCTCAAATGTAAATATAATGTGAATATAATGCATTTGCATGTTACGGTAGACTGTACAGTGTCACCTTTTTGACCAAAGTAATGGAATCTTTAGCTCTACGCAGAATCATGGATAAACACAAGATGGGAAATCGGATGCTAATTTAATGAGGCGGCATTGTGAGATTTTCCTCTGCTAAACCACATCTGGTGGTGGACCTTGGGAATTAATGGGGAGTCTTTCCTGGCAAGGCATGTAATTGAATTGACCTTGCGACCATTTCAAGTGGATCGATTTCTCCACGTAAGTGTTGAAACCCAAGATCGAAAGTTCGGTGGTCATTCATAGCGTAGCATTCGCTGATCATAACAAGTGCAGTCAAATTTGAAACATGTTGTACACCCTATGTGGGAGAAATGGGTTTTATCGCCTTTTTGTAGGGGTTGTATATGTTCTCAAAGCAAAGCATCTCACAAATAATCACCAGGAGGAGACAATTACAAAACAGACTGGCTTAAAACTTCAACTTGCTTCCTCTAAATGTTACAAAAACACGTTTTGCTGAATTCAGTCCAGCCATGCATCAGTTAGTTACTAAAATAATACAACAAAAGATAACAGCATTACGACTGGTGTACACAAAGCTATAGGTGGCGAGTCTGGCTTCAAATCTGTGATTATTATGTAAAGAAGCATAGTTGATGCTTGCTCTGTGTTCACTAAATGATCATTTTTGCATACTGGCAAAATAAAGTCAACAAACTGCTACCAAAATACTCTAACCACTCTTGCTGTTTAATTTATTTACCAGGCATTAGCTGTACCGTTTGCTTCATCTAACAATGAAGAACTTCAGGAAAAGTCAATCAAAAACTCAAGTCCACTTCGAGAACTTGAAGCAGCAGCCGTTCCGATCGCAAATTTCAGCCTTTTATACACAACCAATTGTCTTGCACAGTGTAACTCAGTGTGGACACGGTGGAATTCAACTGGAATGACGAACAAGTGAAGCTGCCTCAATGACAAAAGTCAAAATAGGAGCAGCAGGTTCCTAAAGCTCCAGGTGCTTTTCATGGTGAACATGGGGAAAGGTGAATAGGGCTGGTTATCATCGAAACCTTTGGGGACCCAGAGGATCGTAACAAGCATCCACTTCCCAATAGCAGTGTATCTTTTAATGGTTATCCCCAAGGCTGCTTTGACCTTCTGGATTTTTTATTTTTTTTGTTTAGTTTTCGTTTTTCATCTTGCCTCATCAGAATCGAGGGGGGCAAGAACACAACACACAAAAGCGGGAGGAAATAAAGGCAGCCCGGCAGGGCATCACATGGCTGAGAGTACTGCACGTGTGAGAGGAGTTACCCTCTCACTGGTTATCTCCATAGAGCGCCTCTTAAATTGTAACGGCTCCTGTGGGATTAGGAAAGTGGGCCACCAGATTGGGTGAAGCTAGAATCGTACCATCAGAAACAGGCTACATTAAATCCTTGAAATGGATACATGTGTGTAATACAGCTGGCCTGAATTTGGCGACTTTATATCTAGAATAATACCACTGGTAGCTGATTTTTTTTTAACACTAACTGAAGAAGCAGACGTGCATTTTTCTCCTTTTGCAATCCCATTTTTTGTTTTCAGGAAGTAAGTGACCTTTGTCTTTCCTGAAGGTGGATTAGAGGACACTTTCCCAGTGGCAGGTGGAGAAGGCAAAATCCCACTAGCTTAAGCATCGCAACCAAACAAAGCACTGCGGATCACATGTTCACGTATACTCTGGATAGACAGTCACTGCAGGTACACAGTAATCATTTGATGAAAATGATGAAATGGGTTAAGGTTAGTTGGCTTGTCTTAGTGTGTGGTAAATATACATCACGTTTATATGTCATAGTAACATTTGATTAACCATGTTCAATGCATATAGCAGAAAGCACGTAATTACTCACATGGATCAGACAGATAATTACCACAAGTGTATTTTATTTGGTTACCTCAGAAAGTAATTTTGTTATTTCTGTACCATTGTCAGCTTGGGCGTTCCACACACTGTTATTTTTAAAATGTTTTATTTTTTCACTCTGCTGATGTTTCTCAAGCAGTCATGCTGTTAGAACATAAGACAGATGATACAAGTTGGGATAATTAAGTTATTACATACTGGAAATACAAAGATATGCCTAGATTAATTACGTCTTCCTTATAACTGTAAAACTGTCCCCCTAATATTTAGTCAAAAAAGGTTTGAGCTGCAGAAAGTAATTTAATTGTATAAAAGTAGGAAATGATTGAAATTATGTTGTATACTTCTGGAGTAAATTATTTGTATTGGAGAAAGAAAGAAAGAAAGAAAGAAAGAAAGAAAGAAAGAAAGAAAGAAAGAAAGAAAAAAAGAAAGCTAGTGAGCTGTTTTCAGCTGTACTGAGAAGTGTCTACATGGAAACGATCCCACCGCTAAAGTTGGAACCAGGCAGGACACATTCTGTTAGCCTGCTTGGTCACTGACTCCTGGCACACCATGCACGATATTGCTTGAAATGAGACGAAAATTACAGGGAGTCTCAAGTTTTCATCTGTTAAAGCTGTTAGAATAATTACTGGCCAGCATTCAGTCACACCTTAACCCACACAGAGACGGCAAGTTACATCTATTTCTAAAATGTTACAGTATGTCCCATTCTATCGCTTGGTATTCTCTGTTTCTGCAGAGATCCAGCATTAATCAACAGCTCAATAACTACAGAGCAGATCACCATTTCATAATCTTTCACTCTCTACTTGCTTAGTGCTTTGAGACTGGCATTCTTAATAAAAATCTATATATAATGAAGAAGCATATCAGTAAAATAGTCAAAATGATTTAGCATAGTATTATATATATATATATATATATATATATGTATATAAAACCTGGGACACAATATCATTTTTTTGTTTACTTTTTCTTGCCAACCATATTCCTAAAAGCTGCCAGTTAATTAAATGCGGAAAAAGGAAAAAAAAAAAAAAAACCTATACAGCAATAAAAATATACAGTGTGTATATATATATATATATATATGATTTTCTGCTTTTGAACATGGGTGGTCCAGAAAAGATTTTTTATTATAGCTTAATACATGTGAGTTCTGGATTCCACCCAAGAGTTATAACCTAGGTTCTGATTGGTGCCAGTTTCTGTCTGTGAGCAATAGAGCCTGTTACCAATGACCTAATGAAGCTAAATGTTTATTGCTATTGGGACCATTACTATAGGCAGGTGATGTTGCTATTTTAAAATTTCGTCAGATTTGTTTATATAGTATCGAAAGCCATGTAGGGCTTAACTACTAGCATTAGGGCTCCTAGGTTACTGCTGCCAAAACGGAATTGGTGCAAACCTTAGTCATAGATATTTTAAAGCTGCCACAGATCTATTTAAGCTTTCCAGACAGTATGTCTTTTCAATCAGCTATTTTCCAATGAAGGTCTGAAAGACTTTCTGTTCTATTTTACCTATAGAAAAAGAAGATCACTACAATGTAAAGATGATGGTGACTGCTTGGATTCTCATGCATTTCTCAGATATATATTTTAAAAACAGAGGGATCAGTTGGAACAAAAAAATGATTCTCTACGTGATTTTAAGGAGTCTTGCTTTACTTAAGCATAAGTGCTCATGTATATCTTGAAATGAGATTTCTATAAGAACTGTTTCTTCTATTTAACCCGGATTGATTACCTGTATAACATGTCTGTATTGTTACATTACAGAGTCACAGTCAGCCTGTAGCCTATTCCAGGTGGGGGTACATCCCAGATCAAAAAGCAGTATAAATATAATAGGAAAATATAAGACACAATTATAAAACTATCTATCAGCACTTTATACAACAAACAAAGGAATATTATCACCCATCCATTAATCCTTATGTCCATCTTCTAATTCCTTGTCCTGGTCGGGGTTGCAGGAGACGTGTGATGAATGTGGAGAAAAGAGGGATCGTCTATGAACCTCAGTTTATGCTGTCCTGAAAGAAAACCATAAACTGAGAAATTATGCTTTTTCAAGAACCAACTGAGATCTCTTTCTAAAATGCAGTCCTCTGTGGTATTGTTGAAAATGAATGAATTTGAGAAATCAAAGCTCTAAGTCTGACATAGACATCTCACCACTATTTTTCCATTCCTTTACAGAGATACTAAATTACAGGTTTTTTGGTCAAATGGGGTCAAATTCAATCAGAAACAGTGGCTACTGAAAACGAGTAAATTGGATGTTTATGGGAATCTATTTTAACACAACAGATTACTCATCATTAACTATTCCAGAAATGGAAGGGGAAAAAAAAATCGTGATGACGGACTTTAAATTGTTGGCCTCGTTCTTTCAGCTATGGCCTCATGTGCTCATCCTCGAGGTCCTGGATACTTTTTCACACATTCATTATGCTGTGTAACTTTATTTTCAATATTGTATGAAACAGTGTGCCTTGTGTGATCTTAAACACCCCATCATCTCATTATCATGAAGAAGAACATCACTTTCTAGCTACTCTGGGATTCCTTTGAAATGCATCTCTAATTTGCTTAAGACACTAATGAGAGGGAGTGAGTGAATACTTTACAGCATTCTTGGAAACAGGCAATGATATTTGTTTTTCTCTTAGTCTAACTGAACAGAAATCGTGAAAAAATGCATGTTTGTAACATAGATGGTATATTCATATTTCCTTGTATACATGCAGAACAGTTCATAGTGCAGTACGATGCATTCTGAAGAAAGATTTTTAAGAACTATAGCGGGCACTTAAATTGCACATTGGTAAACATTGGCAAATAAAGCATTAACTTCTACATTATATAAAGAGGCATGAGAACATTCTAGAGAGTTTAAATTTGAATCCTTTGCCTTTTCTTTGACTTTCTAATTACCGATATGATTCATCCAAATCCATATGGTCTCAACACTTGCACTGGGAATATGTGTTGTGCTTGTTGGACACAGCATCATTTTGAAAAGGTCACAGCCGCTTTGAAACAAAAACCATTCTTGCAACTAATTACCTAGTTCCACAGCATGCTAGGATATGGTGCAACAAAGACCTAGCTTTCCTGGAGTCTTGCAGCGTGTGTTGGGTTTGAAATTATCTGCAAGTTTCTGATATTTTCCTACATGTGCTCGCATTTCTCTACTTGTTTGCTTGAGGTATACCTGCAATCTGCATCAAATATTAGCACATCATGCAATCTGCATGTGGGCACATGTGTGTACGAATATCATCCTTAAGTTTATAAAGGAAAGATCACAGTAAATGTCATCAATTGTATCATTGTGGCAGGAAAAAAAGCCTTTTAGTTAGGTTGTTGGTTTAGTTTTAGTTCAGTTTTGGAAGATGCTTTAAACACAACATTCATGAACCTGAATAACAGTTCTCTTTTTGATGTGTGTGTGCTTTTTTTTAGGATGTTGGTTCCATAGCAACAGCTCATAATGTGTAGAGAAATGTCATCTATGGCATGTCCATTACTGCTGAAGAGTCTGGCCACTATAAGCGGGAAGTCTTTGAGGTGTTCCACAAAGCAATCAGCCAAGTGCCTTTTTGTTTTTCAGACACACAGTTAGTTACTCCTCTGGCAACCGATGCTGTAAACCACTCCAGCGGCTGAAATTTATGACAAACTGTCGATGATCCCGATAGATGATTTGGAATCTCGGCAGACGTGTTAATAAATCTGCATTTTCCACAATGCGACCGGTTGCATGGAGTGGCATCATCAGGCATGGAGAATTTCTCCTTTTGCTTGTTTTTTTAAACTTTTTTTTTTCTATATCTGGGGGGACATGGATCAGATGTCTCAGCTTGGCGAAGCCCTCGGAGGGACATGTCATGCGGGTGGTTGCCGGTGGCTTCCAGCGACGGGACGTGCCTCTCCCCCACCTGCTGCTCGCTCTCCTGCGTGGCATTGTGTGACTCGCAGCGTGAGGAATGCGCTTGATTGGCAGGGCGAAAATGGGGGAGTGCAAACCGCAGCCCTTGGTGCTGCCAGGCATGCTGGGAGTGGGGGCGGGAGAACAACCGGCAGGTATTAAACTCGGAGGAAATGGCATTTTACTTTAAAAAGTCAGTTGTTTGTCATCTCCCATAACGTAAAATATGATGCATGGATTCTGGGGATCCTTTTTATTATTTTTTTGTTTGCGGTCACAGTTTGCTGTGTAGCTGATTCTTTGACAGCTCGATCAGTTTCCCTAAAGGCCAATAAACTTTTGTTTAAGACACCCAATTAATAGTTCATGAAGATAACAAGTGCAATATTGCTGAACAAGATATATGCCCTGGGCAGACGAGCCAACTTTCTGGTGGATAATGTTTAGTAATGTTTTGTATATATGATGCTTCACGTATGAGTCAGCACAACCCTTAGAGTAATTAGTATTTACATGCTACAGTTTTAATACCTGGACGTGGTATGTGATGTCTATGAGTCATCATTCAAATTGAGTCCTACCAGATAAGATTTATATTTGTGAAGGCCACTTTTGGCTACTAAAAGGAATTCATTACCCTGACAAGAAAGCTTTCACTCTTGTCATGTTTTCTGGCAACCTAAACACAAGATTAACCCAGCTAGTTTTTCTAATGAGCTTTTAAAGCAGGCCAGAGTCAAATCTTTATTAAACTTAAATAAGTTCTTAACAGCAATAGGTCCTGTCTAAGAAAACAATCAGATCTGAGAGTTAGATGTGGTTGATGACTTTCTCTCATGTTCCACTCATCTTTCCTCTGTATCATTTGCACGTTTTGTTACATAACCATTAGTCCCACGTGATGCTATTTTTGAATTTTGGCTCCAAAGCAAAATCATCTTGTCTTCTGTTTTATTGTTTTCAGCTTTCTTACAACATGGACAATGGACCAGATACACTTTTAATGTCAAAATGGGTTGGTGATGAAATTTGCAAATTGAATTTAACACAATACGCTTCTGAATTCTTTGCCATGGTGGCAGTTGTGTTTTTTTTTTTTCCGAGTGTGTCCAGGTGTATCTGGGAGGTGATCTGGCCATTTAGTCAGATGATGAAGCTGGTGACTAAAATGTTAGAAATGTTGTGTTGTTTGAAATGACAACGTCATGACGACAACCGACACTGAGCACAGGTCTGTATTTGCAAATCCCCCCTTCTGTCCCCACTTGGAATACCGATGGCATGTCAACCATTCACGCTGAATGCAAGTGTCTTCGCAAGTCCGCTGTTCCGTTTGCTATTCTGAAAGCTGACGTCATGGTGACAATCAACGCTGAGCACAAGTGTGTCTTCGTAAATTCGCCGTTCTGTTTACCATTCGGAAAGCTGACATCATGGCGACTATCCATGCTGAGCTCCGGTGTATCTTCGCAAGTCTGCCCTTCGGCCCCAGATTTGGAAAGCTGACGTCAGGGCGACCATTGATGCCGAGCACAGGTGTGTCTTCGCCCTTTTGCCCCCAGCTTGCACCTCGAGGCACCGTTGTGCAGAAGGTAGCTGTCTGGCCACCAACTGGTCCCCAAGTCATCCAATATGTGAAAATGCTCCCTTGCACCCACTGCAGCCCCCCCCCCCCCCCCCCCCCCCGCCCCCCCCCCCCCCCAACCCTCCCCCCACCGGGATGG
>JAACJT020000095.1:19922678-19953539 GCA_009936485.2 Gymnarchus niloticus
TCAGACTCACCATTTAATAGTAAAATCACATGATCCAGCATACATGCATGTTGTCTCCCAGGAGAGGACTGAATGCCAACTTAGCTTTGCAATCTATCACCAGCAAGAATATCAGTGTTTGAATAGAACCCTAGCTCAGAAAAATCTTAAGACACGCTAAAGCACTTATATAGTTTTATGTATACAAGATACACAAGTGTATAGTCAGAAAACACACAGATCTGATAATTAGTAACTTCCACAGCCTTGCATTGTCTTTTCTTATTTTCTTTGTCTTTGTGTATCCAGGCAGTCACATGATAGCTTTGTTAGAGAGGCCTTTTTTGGGCATGTATATCTATTGAAGCAGACTGAATCTGCTTTCTGAAATATTAAGTTGTTGGGCTACATATCCAATGTATTGTTGATGAAAATAAGTGCAAAACTTGACTACTTGCAGGGTTTGAAACAATTTAGAACAGCTGGGGGCTTCTCGTTGCACGGGGTATCAAAAATGCGCCTGCCAGTCATTACAGTCAATCATATACTTTTTAATGGGCTAATGTACAAGACAAACACTTTGAAGTTTTGCATTTGTACAGTCTAATTTTTTAACGTTTGTAACATTCAGAGAATTTAATTAAACCTTTAGGCAGTATAAAGACATAGTAAATATTTTTGCCTTTACTTTCTATATGAAAGCTTACCAAAGGCTGCCTTCTATAACAAGATGTAAATTTGGATAGAGAGGGCCCTCCCTACAATTATATATGCCTGGCTGTGCTTCCACATGGGATTCATTCTCTGTGACACTTTTCAGCTGCATCTACATTCTGCTCACTAATAAACTGCATCATTGTCGCTTTTCTGGACAATTAGACCACTTCTGCAATAACCAAGCATTGCAATACTTTTCAGCCACTGTCCATGCAACTGTGCAACTTCCAGCATCTCTACCTTGAGGCAGCCCGTGGTAAAAGTTTGTCCGACGGCCTTTGCAGCCCGAACCTGGCAGCTGAGGGAATTCGTCCCACGCTCCGGATGTGTCTTCCTCTTCTCTAAAATAGCCGTTTTCACAGATTCATTTTAATCTTGACTTCCAGGGCCACAGTGAAGCCCTGGACACACACATCTGAAGATGCTAAGTGCTGTCAGCTGTTCCTAAGCTGGTACACAAAGTGCGAAAATACTATCAAATCACCTAAGTTTACTTTCAGACTGCCTGCTTTCTCAGCTAACAAACAGGCCAATCAAATGAAATTATTTATATAAAATACTAAGTATCAAATGGTCTTAGCATACTGCCACACCGTGGAAATTGGCACTAGTCAATGTTAAATTAGTGAGAAAGAAAGACTTTTGTTTTACAATTTCTGCAAGAATGAGTAAATACCTAGTCTTGGTCTCCATGAGACCCACACATATACAGCTGAGAGCAAAGCCTGGGGTCAGAGCACAGGTCAGGCATTTATCTAGCACCCTGCAGCAGCTGCTTCTGGGTTAAGGGCCTTTCTCATGGGTCCAACAGTGATCTGGTTACTCTGCCCAGCAAACTGCAACACATGGGCTCATATTCCTAATCTGCAAATACACACCCTGCCCCACAAATTAAACATAAACTCATAATAACAATAACAAAGTACCTTTAGAAGGCACAGAGGCTGAATAATGCAGATTTCCTTGAGGTACCCCAGATTCCTCCTGCAGCCCTAAGACATGCAGTTAGGCTAATTGGTGTCTCTAAATTGCCCATACTGTGTAGCTGTGAGTGTATGAGCACTGCTATACGATTCCATTCAACCCAGTTCCTTATGATATTAATTCCTAATAGATGAAAAGCAACCATGAAATATAACCGTCCTCATTTATCAGTATGTATTGACAAAGTAATTAATAGTATTTTATCTTGGAAAAGACTTCAAAGACATCAGAAAATGCAGCTGTAGCTCCCTAATCCACAACCCAGGTTGGGTAGATGCCAAAGCTTCCTCTGACTCAGTGGGCTATCTACATGTGCCTGGTTCTTGGTCCCAACTGAAGGACACCTGCTCTACCTGTATGCTAAATGCTGGTAGTTGATATTACAGTATCAAAGACTGTTGTGGATGAAACTTTGCCAATTGTCTTTCCATCCCCATTCAGTTGCCACTAATCTAATTAGTTTTCCAGGGATGTGAACCTTATTGAATGAAGCACAGGATGACAAGCATGTTCTTCAGATGGTATTTGTCATGACACGCACACATCACCTCACATAATCACAGACTATGGACAATTTAATGTCATTCACCTGAACGACATGGTTTTGGTCCATGGAAAGAAACCAGACAGCACACTGGAAGCCCAGGCTTACGCAAGTCTAGCATGAAAAATCTGCACAGACAGACACAGCCTCCACAGCACTACTAATTTGATTTCCTTACTTCACAGAATGAACAATAAAACATATTCCTCAAAATACAATGCACAGCATAGCCCCAAAATGAACGTCTTGATGACACTGAATCATCATTCTTATTTTGTTGATCAAAAGCATATTTTTCATAGCAGAGAAGTGGATAAATGGCTTTGCAAACCGACACTCTCCTGAGGTCCCTGGGAGGTCGGTGGGGCTTTTCGACAGTACTTGGCAAAGGGACGTGCTGTGCCATGAGACAGGAAGCCAGGAACAACGTCAAGAGCTACTACAGAGAGTTTCCCAAGAAGCTGAATTCTTTCGAAAAGCACATCCTGTAACTTGCGATTTCAAATATCCTCACATATTTCAGCTTTGTAATAAAGGTCCATTATTAGCTCATAAACTATGCATAACCTGAAGACTAATACAGATTATCACATGAGAATGTTTGATAGGAGCTCATTTTAATTAATCAGAAAATGTGCTTGAAATAACAGACTGGCTCTTGTAAGCAAATAAATATAATTTGCAAATGGAGTATTACTTAAAATAAAATAATGTTATAATTATATTGGTACTACTTGAAGTAAAAATAATTTCAAGCCGGCAGAAGAAGTTAAAGCTTGCAAATGAGAGTCTTAAAAATCTTGGAAAGGCCGGAGACAGACGCGTCCCCCACAGCCAGCTTCGGTACCGCCGAGCAGCCTCTACAAACAACGTCCCATCTGTCCTTCGCAGGGAAGTGGCGAAGACCGGGCAGCTGGGCCATGGCCTGGGGCGGTGAGAGCTGTATGGACCTCAGGCCGGACGGAAGGACGTGGGCCGCGTGCCAGCGGTCCTGCGACAGGCCTGCGACGACAATGCTCTGCTTCATGAGTAGGGAACAGAGCACATGTTTTCATGGGTTAGTCTTCCTGATGGAACGCTCCTTCTGAGTCACATGACATCCACAGGAACAAAAGGCTATTCTGTCAGCTACAAAGGCACCATATTGCTTCCAGTATCAACCATTACGCACAGGGAATCCCCGGGGGCCCAGAATCCCTTTGGTGGCTTATTAATTGCCTCATTTGTTCAGTTGTTTATTTTGTGTTTTTTTTTTTTTTTTTAATTTTGCGAGCAATACACAAGATAGGTAAGAACGGTCCTACACATTTTGATGATTCATAAGCCGTCGTCACTGTAAACATAGTGTTTATATCAATTCATGTTGCATGAATTAATGATGCGGAGTGGTGAAGGTACGTTTCTCCACGATACTGCAATTATGACTCCTACACGAAACGTCACAGGGCCGCCCGAGGTCACCGCGCTAATGGAAGCATTCAAAGGGCACTCGCTATTGAAAGCATTGTTTTTTTTACGTGCGCACAGAACCTAAAAGTTCAATCCTTATTAAGTGCTGATATTGATAATCAAAGGAAGATATTTGGTGGCACAAGCACCTGCTTGTGTGAAGCCTAAAATGGTGTTAAATATCAGCTTATGCTTCTTGTTAAATCCTTCTTCTGAATGATAATGGCTTTTGTTAATGAATTCACCGGGGAAAACCGTATGGAAGCCAATGTGACAAATTGCTTTTCATTAAGATGAGCCATATGCAGACAAAGTTCACTTCATTTTTTTGTAGAAAAAGAAAATATTTTATGCATAGGTATGCAGATTTTTTTAAATAAAAATGAGTACAGAATGTTTAATGGTAAAAACCTGGCCAGTTCAGTAGCTCAGTTTAGACTCCATAGATTGTCTGCAAAATGTAAAAAATCTATGTTTTTATGTAAATTTTGTGTAAACACTACTCTGTTTAAGACTGGGGATGGAGTCTGTTCATTCACCTCACCAGTGTCTCATAGGCCATTGTGTATGACTGAGCTCTGTCTCAAGCCAAAAAATCGCACCTACAGCCTGGTATCTCAACGTAACCCTTCTCCAGATATGATGCTCACTTTGTTTTCCTGGGTGTCTCCTTTGTTCTGAAGCTTGAAGAGTTTGTGTTTTCTATAATTTTGTTTAACCTCTATCTACCCCTGCATCACAAAGTCATATGACTCCATTTGCCTTTTCCCCCGAAGCAAGTCTTACACTTGGTTTTACTCATTTTATAATGTTCAAACAGTAAACAGAAAGGGAACAACGGTCATCCTTGAAGGTTCTTGATATATGCTGTTATTAAAATGGCATTAACAAACGTCTTGGCATCGTGCCTGACACTGGTCTTAATGGGTCATGTGACTGGAGCCTCATGCTGAGTCGCCTCTTCTCCTCACCGTGGCAACCGTGCGAGGCCCCAGAACAGAGTAACCCTGTTGGACACCTCTTAAATCACACGCATGGTCTCACACTTGCTTCATCACCCTTGTTGCTAAAAAACCTAAAAAACTGCAAAAATGAAAAAAGGAATAAAAAAGTAATATACCTCTTGGTCATTTAAGGTCAGGGATATGTTGTTTGTTGTTTGAGCAAATTTCCCCGTTCCACTGCAAAGGTGTTATTTCTAGCATAATGCCTACTTGTTCTCAAAGCTCACGTTCAACATGGACACCCCAGAGGTGTGGGTGACCAATGTTTATGTCTTGCATCATGTTTTTGTAGGTATTATGTCTTCACACTCCTCTCATGGTGGACAGGACAGCACATATCTGACTTAACGAATGATTGATTCAGGACTCATTGTGCGGAATGGAATAGGAACCAAGTTCCACCTGCATTTGGGAAAAAAAGGATGCCATTTATCAGTTGGTGGTGGGCACCATTTGTAGAAGACTGAGAAAAAAAATTGAAACAAAGACTGAAATAAGAATATAAGATATAATATCCCTTACAGGTATGTTAGTTATGGATAAATATACACACTGAGCTTTGCATATGCATATTTGTATATTTCCATTTGCTTATATGGAAATTCTATGTGCATATATTGAACTCCATCCATCCATCCATCCATCCATCCACTGTCTTCCACCTGATTACCTTGTATGGGGGCATGATGAAACTCGAGCATTCATTAAATGCTACTGAATTCCAATAGTGTTCCTCTTCTAACATCAATTTTGTTTATATGAGAACATCAATACATATGGAAACACATCTATATCAGCTGTGTGTTTCTACTGAGCTGGAAGACATTTATACAGACCAAACATCACGGGCTGCATTATACTACCAGTGCTGAGTGGCACTGAGAATAGCATTGTCGGGAAAAGGCGCTTTTTAGGGGTAAACTCAGCCACGCCTCGGCGTATATTGCTCGGCATTCTGGGAATCCTCCCCATGCTTTGTGTGGCTGCAGAAACTGACGGGAATCAGGCTCTTTCTCAGATAGAGGTGCAGTGAAGAAGACCAAGTACGGTTTTGACACACTGCATTTATTACCAGCAGCATAACCGCCATGCAGATTGTGTCTTGTTCCTCTAAAGAAATACGCACTTTAAAATCCAGTACATTGGATGTAACTGCTTACCTTCACGCTTACTCTAAACAATAAACAAACATTTTGGTTTTTGCTTGCCATCATAAGCATTTGTCTAAATGACTTCAAATTACATTTGACATAAATATTTGAAAAGATGGGACAGTTTTATAAGAATATATTATAAGCTATCTCTGATTTCAAATAATAGAGCACTTATTTCAGAGTTGCAGTACAGTCTATGCATCTTATCCAATCTCCCCTCCTGTTTCTACGGTTACTTGCGGTCTGCATTTTATTCGGATAATTTCATTTATTTCATTTATTTTTTTTTCCAGCACGGCTTCTGTTCAGAGAGGCTCAGCTTGCATAAATCACACAAGCTGTGTAGCACCCAGAGGAACTGGGAAATTCACAAAAATACCATCAGAAAGCCTGGTCCCTCAGTTTCCAGGTTATCGCTGGCATCGAGCCTACAGTGTCACCATGAGGGCAGAGGGACAGCAAGTCACAATCTATCATCACAGCAAATATCTCGTTGGTGCTTACGAGTACATCGTCCATAGCGATACAATACCTGAGGGATGCTGAATGGTAACGTTCTTCTTCAGGGTGCATTTTTCTCTGAATACCCACTCCATTGGCGCCTTGGGGCCAAAAGAGCCTTATTAGAGAATGTCCTCTCAGCTAATGTTGTGCAAATGTTAGCTTTACTATTAAATTCCCAGCAAACTGTCTACTGACAGGAGTCAGGAATTCATAACTGTGTCTGAGGTGGATGAAAGCACACTGGGGGAATGGTACGCACGGAAATTGTCCTTCTGCTCACCACTTTTGGATGTCTCAATCTGCAATACACTATTTTTGGCCTCAGTCCATGCTTCATTAAGTTAATTAAGATTCAATTATGTGAAAAGACAATACACTGGGCCCTGGTTTAGCTGTCAAAAAAGAGTTATTAATGTTAGGAAAAATTAACTTGCAAAGAGGACCGACCTTTGATTTAACCTGTTAAAGCGGTTAAATGAGTGGGTAGCACCATTACCTCACACCCCCAGGGTTGGGGGTTTGAATCCAGCCTCCACTCGGCTTGAGTGGAGTTTGCATGTTCTCCCCATGTCTCACATCTTTCCTCCACATACAACCATCCCTCCTGGGAGGCAGTACAAGGTTGCAGATGTCTGCATCCTTGAACTACAGAAAGGACTGCAAGATGACTGACTCTTCATAGCTGTTTTTTTTATGCATAATCACAATAATCCATATGTTAAACACCTCCTTAGTCATGAGATGATGTATTTTTTTTGTCTAACTTTATCCAATTTATTGTATTTTTCTAAACATTTTATAGTTTTCTGTTACATTTCATTTTGAAGATATAGATTATACTTTGGTACACATTATAACGTATTACTAGATATTTTTGTAAATTTTGATTCATGATTTGAATTATGCATGGCCCACCACACACAGATACACGCACATTTGTATTTCTAACCTTGTGGGGATCTTTCATTCATTTGTATGGGCCAAACCCTAATCCTAACTATGACAACTCTAGCCAGTACCCATCCCTTACCTTAACCATAAGTAACCTAAAAAAATATAAAATTCTCTTGATTTTTTGATTGCATTCACAGTTTTTCATAAAGTTGAGTCTTCCTTTGTGAGGACACAACAAATGTCCCCACAAGATAAATATGTCAGGATTCTTATTACCTCCTGGGGACATTTTGTCTGCACAACATAATATAAACATGGTACACACACACACACACACACACACACACACACACACACACACACACACACTTACATGTACACCCACTTTTCATTGCTCCTCACAAAACACCACTCACAGGACACAATGAGGTTTTTGGTCCGTTTTTGCACCCGTGCAGGAATCTGCGTCTATGGTCACTGAGATAAAACCCAATATTACCAGCCTGGGAAGAATCCTCCCTCACGGTAAACTGAGCAACAGCAGGCTGACAATAAGCAAACATAGTGAGTGTAATGTCTCTGTGATCAGCCACACAGGGACAGATTCTGAACTACCAACACTCCAGCTTCCTGAGTCGTTCCTTAAATCGTCATTAACTCTAACTTCCAGCTGCTCCTCTTCACTGCCTCCTAGCATCATCTGAGTCAGTTGCAATCCTACATACCTGCACTGCAAGGGAAAGAGGGTTGCTTATTAGGAATCAGTCTTAGGATTATTACGTAGCTTATTCTTTTATCGAAACAAGTTATCGACCTTGATAGTCTACCAAAGAGACAAAGGTTAGAAAGACACAGGGTGGAACATTACATAGCATTTTTCCTCACATACCTTCATGCTTGTCAGCTTGCTTCCTGCCCGACTGTGTGTATGGATCTTGCTTGCTCTCCCCTTTTCCAAATTGGTTTCCTTAGTGGTTGAATGTGTGTGAGTGTGTATACTGTGATTGACCGGCATCCCATCCTGGGTTTTCTTTGCCTAGTACGCTGTACATTATACAGTAAACTCCAGGCTGTGACCCTGTATTAGACATGTGGTGATGGAATAAGAATGGAATTTTTCGATTTCTCTTTCAGACACCCAGTGGAGAGGCCACTTTGGAACCTGACCTTGTGATCTTAAGGTTCCACATTCATGTTCTAACCTGCTACACAAGCTGCTTGTTCCTCCATTGTATATCAAAGTAACGACTTGCTGGAACAACACTCATACTGGATGCAGAGAGATAATATGCCGGCTCCTTTAAACTAGCTTTGGCATCATGTTACTCTAAATGCCAGACCAACTTAATATTTTTGTACACCACACATCGCAAGTGATGCACAAGCGCCTAGGCAACTGACTCGGGAATGGTTACGATCCAAGAAAACGGAAAGTGGAATTCACACTGAACAGACAGGTGTTTCAAACCGCCAAGTGGGACCGCAGAAAGTGAAAGGAACAGAAATGTTCATCGACTCCCACTCAAATGTTTGTCAAATGAGAAAACAACCAAACAAGACAAAAACAAAACAAAGCCTACATCGACGGATGAAAAACAAATCTCTGCCTTTCATCTTATAACCTCTATGCCTTTTTAATATGCTGTCTTTTTCATTCTCCTTTTCTCCAGTTTCACACGCTTGTCCACTTTTCTACTGCTCGATCCCTAGCAACTGCAAAGGCAACTTTTTAACAATGATGCAGGACAGAATCTCAGGGTTTGCTCAGGGTTGCCATATCAACCACATTACATCATAGTGTATTGTCTGTGGGAGTGGCACATGCAGTGATGTTAAAAACAGATATAAACATACAACTACAGCAATGGACTGGCATAACATCCAGAGTGTTCCCCTGCCATGTGCCTTCTGCAGATATTCGTTAGATAAAGTCATTAAACCAAGTCTGGACTGAGATCTCATTACAGCAGCATCCAACCTATTAACTTATGGATCACTGTTACTCATCCATCCATCTATACATCCATCCATCTTCCATAAGTGTTTATCCAGTAAAGGGTGATGAGAAATCTATTCCACAAAGTACAAGGTACTAGGCAAGGGACACCCTGGATGGAACATCAGTTCTTTGCCCTGAAATGAAACTAACATTGAATTTAAAGGACCGTGTATTACAAATAGCAAAAGACAAATGCAGCGGGTGACAGGTAAAGTACGGACTTATTAAAACAAAAATGAAAGATTCCAAAGTAAAATGCAGACAGGACCAGTCTCATTATTCAGGATATAAAATTTGAGCCTTAAATAGAAGTCGTCATTGGCTCTTCATGGGTCTAAAATAATGATCTCTTGAAACATGCTTGTGTGTTGTTAGACACATTTATTGCCTGAAAGTTTAAGTCAACAGTCCCTTGATAATGGGAATATAGGTCACTGTTTCCTTGCAAATGTCCTGTCTGTCGAGCCAGTAAGTTCAGAGAGCCCTGGTGACTGCTGTACAGCCCCCCCCCCCACACCTTCACCTCAGCTGGAGCTGAACAAAGAGGTGAGCGAGCAGGACACCCAGCCACATAGCTATACTGCCATCTGTGAATTTTTGGCACCAAACAAAGTGCTAAACACCAATCTGCACCACAATTCACGTGGTCTTAACCCTAAATGGTGAAAACCCTCCCCCTTGCATAGAAGAAAGACAGATTATAGGTCGTTCACTAAATTTTCCCAAATCCTACCAAAAAAGTGTACTGCAACATGAATGAAGGCAGGTCATTAGACCGAGAAAGAATAATGTGAGCATTAAATCACATTCATGTCCTGTTCCTACTAACTGATGCGGTTCATTTAACCATTCTGTGAGAGACACTTTGACCTGCCCCTCTTCAGTCTGACTTAAAGCATATTATAATGTAACAATGCAATTCCAAATGCATGCATCTGACCCTCCAAGTAAGGAAATCCAGAAGTTATAAAACTATAGTTTTAATCCAATAAGGATTCTGATAATGATTCTGAACTGACTGAGTGTATGATGGGTAAATGTGAAAGCTTCATAAGTTGCCATTGTTTGTTAGCTTTATGCACGGTGCTGCATGTAAACAGTCAGCACAGTACATTTTCAAACAAAATAACTTTATATAACTTTCATATTTAGTTTTCTCCACAAGGGCTGGATGACTACACACACACACACACACACACACACACACACACACTTATGTTTTATGTTCTTAATGAGAATAAAATTTCAGCACTTAAGGCTTGTTTAATATTATTTTTTTGTATTTTGTGGTTCAAATCAATATTGATCTAAAAAATAAAAAGATCACAGTGAAGTTTAATAGAAATGGATCACAAGAGCCTGAATGGCTTGTGTTGTTGCTGTTTGCGTCTTGCATCCATTACGTCACCTAGGAATGGAAGCTAGGCAACGACTGACTTCTGCATGGACCTTCTGGTTCCTTAAGATGATCCACTTGCGTTTTAATGCTTTCCATTACTCAGAAGTAATTTAACCACATCAGATTGACTGTCCCTTCAGTGGAGGCCATTGCAGAGGCTGTACCGTTTATCAACATGAGCGCGTGGCTGAGGTCATAAGGAATGCACATACTAGACATATTGAAGTATTTATAGTTGAGAAGAGTCAGAATGTTTTTGATATTGACAGACTAACCAATGCAAATCTCAAGAGACCAGAAGTGGGAATTTTCTTTTCCATATTGTCTTGCATCATGTTATGCAAGACAAGAGCATATTGTAGAAACTTATTTGCTAACAAGCTCTTTTGGTTTATCAGAAAGTTAGAATAACTTGTTAAAATCAAATTAAAAACATAATTAAACACCACATTAAAAGCAATTAAAAAATTAAATACTAATCTTATACAGCTTATGCTGAGATATTAATTTCCTATTACATTTCTAATAACTATATATACATTTACATTAACATAAATATATATTTTAATGCAGAAAAATACTGTGTATGAAATATTCTCATCTTGCATTCAGATTTCAGAATGATTTTTAATGCTAATATAATAAAGCCCTTAAAATAACAAGACTTCATTTAACTTACAATAACATCGTTTTTTTTTTTTCAAAGTTAGCTATTCCTTACTGTATTTTCCTGACTACAGAGATTACTTATTAAAATAATGCCTTATATGTAACAAAGGCTAGTACATTAAAATGGATACAACAAAGATTAATAAAAAGATGCAGGTTATAACTTTTGATGGAGAATGTAGAGATATCTACCAAAAACATTATGTAGAGGAGACAGCAGAGTAAGTCATATGGTCTATTTGTTAAATATTTAAGACAAGGTCTTCTTGGGCTTTTTGAAGCTTTCAGAGAAAGAAACGCCTGGAGGTATACAGTTGCATCATCAAAAACCCCCAAATGGAAATAAAAGACTTGGATACCTCGTGCAAAACACTGTTACAGTTCAACACGGCAGAAATCCCTCTGCTAACTTCAAAGGACAGCAACTTCCATCTACAGCAAGTTTAAACCAATAGAACGTTTTGTCCTAGATAGTTCTGCCCTCCCTTGGGTTTATAAATTGATATATATGTTCTTTGATAATGCGGATATCTATTTTGACTATGAGCAAAAGTCTGGCTACTGAATGTTTATTTATTGCCATTTATATGACAGGTGTAAGTGATCAGTTTTTGATGTTCTGAAGCATACTTAACTCTTTGAATCTCAGTTTTAGTCAACAAGACTGTTTAAAGGGTCAACAGGTAGCAGAACAGTAAAAAGTTTTAGCTTTGTGGCCAATGGGGTACACCGAGAGAGAGAGAGAGAGAGAGAGAGAGAGAGAGAGAGAGAGAGAGAGAGAGAGAGAGAGAGCCTTGTTGTTGCGCAAAAATGTCTTTGCAAGAATCGCTTCAGTTGGGATGCTGGACAGATCCATATGAGGATTGGCGGAAGGAATGGGAGCAAAATTTGGGTGAACAAGCTATACAACATGGACAGGTGAACCTGAAGGAAAACAGTCAAGAGGCTGATGTTGAGTTTGGGGAAGGATAGTAATGTCTAAACCAACTGCACACAAGGGCTGCATATGTGGTTGGGGGCCTGGTGAGAGAGAAAACAGGAGTGTTTCAGACTGTGGATAACTGATTGCAGATGACAGGGGTGTGTCACCTGACTTCACCGAAGACCATGAGATCCATGCCCTCTCTCTGTCACACAGCCATGGACTAATTGCACAGCATGTAGGCAAGAGTCAATGAAATGGAAGCTCTAAACAAAATAAGGTGTGTTTATTTTCACTTTACATGTAGCTTATTGTTTTTTTTAATCAGCATGGTATCATCAGGCTGAGCTACAGCAACAGTCTGCAGACAAAATTTCTGAAGGGCCATGACCCACCTGAGTGGGAGAGCGATGGGGACAGGAGGCCCAGGAGGTTGGTCCCTTGTCTGGTTCCCCAGGGCTGGGGGTGGGGAAGCCTGCCTCAGAACCGCCATGGGAACGAGCTGCAAGGGGGAGCTCGGCCAAAGAGTGTGTGGGAGCAATCCGTAATGCCGCGGCCTTTCTCGTGAGAAAGCGTCACAGGAATCAGCCTGAAACAAACCCACCAGTGTGGGGGAGGTGCTGGTCATGGTGCTGCTAGTTGGGGGGTTACAGGAAAAGGAAGGGGAAGTGGAGGCGGGAGTGAACACAGAGCTAGCTCCAAGAGTCAGTTTGTTGACTTTTAAGGTACGCTGCCCTTATTCAGACCCACTGTCTGCATTACTGTCAGCAAACTGAGCAGGACTAACTCAGGGCTAGGATATCCCATTGTTCCGTGTGGGATCTACCACGAACCTGAGAGCTGTAACTAAAGTTGGGTTAGATGCATATGTTGTTTCAGGAAGATATCATCCAGACAGATCTGAAGATCTCAGTTAAATGGATGTCACGATTAAGTGTCTGCAGTTTCACACTGAAGTTCTTTGGCTGGTGTAAAATCCCATTTTAAACAGAGTTACATATCTTTGTTTTTCATGCGCTGCTCTGAAAGAGGCTTTTGATGATGCATATGTACATGGGGTTGTAATTTTTAAAATATGCAAATCAAATTATGTACTGCATAATTAAAAAGGCATACTTCCAAAATATTTTTATTGTCTTTAGGATTTTTGTACAAAATGATAATACCAATATGTCAGATGTGTTTGCTTTGCTGAATACCCAGATAAAGGTAAATGGCATTCCTCGCTCCCAACAGACATATCAATTGAGAACACAATAATCTTAAAATTATACTTGCTTCACATACTTCACTTTATTTATTTATTTATATTTTCATTGTGTTTTGAGTGGGTGGAATTTATTTCCTTCAGAAGAATCAAAAGTCTCTGCTGGGTGCTAAAAACATTGTCACAAATACGCAACAGTAATGCTCTTTGTAATTTGATTAAAGAAATGTAAATGTGCCTTCCAATCATATATTGCTGCTAAGCCAATTAGAGGGGCGTACTGGATTTGCGTGTGTGGTTCTATGATTACCGGAACAATAAAAGTGAACTGAAGCCCGTTTGTTGCATGTTACACAGGTGAACTGGAAACTTCTCCACTGAGAGGCGAACCAGAATGTGGCGCGCATGCACGTGCTAACAGGACACAAGCCAAACACCTGAGCACGTGGCTGTGTTAATGAGACCTCGCGCACCTGCAAACAATTAAGTGGACTTTAAAAGAAAAACAGCACGGGTTTTTTTTTTTTTTTTTTTAGTATGGAGGAAAGTCATTATGCATAAAGTGGCGGGTTGTGCCAGTTTAAAATAGCTATTTCGCCAACGTTTTATTTATATTGAGGTAGTTTACCAAGGGATAGCACCCCTTTTTTTATGCTACTTACAAGAGCTGTATAACAGCATAATATCTGTTTCCTGAATATTAGCTACTATTTTTATGATTTGTTGATACTTATTCCTTGGTGGGAACGTTCCTCTCTAACGGTTCGATTCAGTTGGGAACGGGACGTGCTGGTAATTTTTACGTGAGAAATTTTGGGTAGTATCTCTCAGCCAAGCTATTAAGATGTAATACACTGCTGGAAATTCAATTTCCCTAAAAGAGTTGTTCTAATGAGCTCGTGCTTTAAGTCCCCTCTAAATTGTACAGTAAGGGCGCTGTACATGGATCATCGGCTCCCACGTCTTATGCCAAAGTGGCGTTGGACAAGATGTGCCTAAAATCACAAGAGGTTGACTCTCCGTCACCCCCCCTTTCTCGGGAGTCGATAGCGACGATGTCGAGAGTAAATTCCCGAAGCATGTTTTCTTGTTAGTTCGCCTGTGTTAAAATAGTAGCAGACGAGTGAAGATCCCGAAGCGGCCGCTCGCTGAGCTCTGTAGGGGGCTCCGTGCCACATTGTCGCAGGCAGGCGGGGAGCGCTTGCAGTCGGAGGCTGCGAGTGTTAACGAGATGCTATGTCTCCACGGGCTCGCCTCGTATTAATACGTTAGCGGTAAATAATTAATACGCGGGCTTTGACTTTACCCAGCGATCTACCGCTGCGTTTCAAATGGCCGTGTTCTTACAAAGCTGCACATCTTCCCTTCGCCTTCTGCAGTCTCTGAGGCCACATTAAGTCAGACCTTAAAAAGCCTAATCCGGACCGTGGGCCGGCCGCATCTATCCTTTGGAGCAAAAGACTTTAGTTGTGGGGGGGGATAAAGGGGGTCTTGCATATTTACCAGCCTTAAGAATGTTTTCCTGTTGTCAGATTCAATGCCTCTGGACCATTAAAGAGGGTTTCCCAAGTTGCAAAACGTCTTTTAAAACTTGTGATTTGACCAGACACAGCATCGTGGAAGGTTTAAAAAAAAAAATAAATTGATAAGCAAGCAATGTTTGTCCGAAACCGCCGGCGGCATGAGTTTTTAATCTTTCATATAATAGCATTCCGTATTTGATTAGAATATCCATATATTTCATGGGGGCTTTTCATTTCCACGTGTTGTCTGGGTGAAGAAAGCAGCTCAGGAGCTGAACAGACGCTAAAGGGAGAGTTTTGCTTTGTTGTGCGGCATTTTAAGGAAGGAAGCTGAAAGCTTGTCATTGCCAACTGGATGGTCTAATAATACCTCATCTAAACTATGCAACTCCCACTTGAAGCAAAGTTCATGCTGGAATAGGCAATGTGAAGTATTATGTGGGAGACTTTCTTCCAGCAACGTGTGCATCAAAATTACAGAGGGGACATCGAAGTGCTCACGTCTAGTCCGCTAAATAGGGGTGTACGTGTGTGTGAGAGAGGTGGGTAGTTAGAGGCTTAATGCCAATGCAGGGTTTAGCCTATCCGGCTTCTGCCAAATTCTGCTACCAGCTTCCAGAGCATGTTTCATATTCAGAAACTGTTTGTGTGCTGTAATAAATGCATTTAGAGGACAAAACTGCCTTCTTTACCAATAGCCCATTTCTCTTTGTACTTCATTTCAACCCTGTCAAGTTTAAATCTACTTGGCAAACATGTTGATCCAGCTTGATATCTAAGCGAACGTGCATCGATAGAGCCGTTTGGCACAATATGAAGTTATAAAGATCTTGATCTTTATCCTCTGTATTAAAAAATGCAACTTAATTCCTGATCCTTTACTGTGGATAGTTTCCCATTTGTATCATTTTTGTGGAATCTTTTTAGCGTGTGCGATCATATGACAGCGAAATATTTATGACACTTATTCTACATGTTGGTTCTTCTCAGGCGTGTGTACTGTGAGCTGAAAGAACAATGCAGCTGACCTGGCACGTTCCTCTTCTTTGTGTCAAACTATTCCGGGCCATTTAAAAGTCACGCTGCGCTTTCATAAAGACTCTCATATGTCAGCAATGATAACGATGGCTTTGGGTGCCCCCTGGTGGCAAAATGACCTAGCGATCATCTAGATCAGCAAAAAAAAAACAAAAAACAGCCCTGTGCCTGTGCCCTAGTAAAAGTCACGAAACATTTCTCTGACTGCAGGGGGAATTGCTGTGACTCCAAAATATACATACATTTTGTTTTTTTCTCCTTCTTTGTAGAATTGTTTGGGAACTTTGCAGAGGCCACCACAGAACAGTGATTTCAGCCCAGAAATTTAGTAAGAGTAGGATGGCTGATTAGGTCTGGGTTACATTGGTATGCTTCTCAGTGGCAGTGCTTCAGAGAAGTAGAGCACAAGCACAAAATCTCTATCTCTCTGCCAGTCAAAAGCAGAACATCTTCCAGATTATACATAGAGTCCTTAAATCCAGAGCAAAAAAAGATAAACTATCTAAACAAACTAACAAATCACTGTAGTCTCTATAGTTTTCATGAATATGGGACCAGTTTTTATTTTCTAGTAATCACTTTTCCAAACATAGCTTAAATTCGTCACAGGACACCACAATACTGGACGGAGTCTTGGATTCTGTAAATGAGAAAATGAGGATTGAAGTTGTTTTTTTTTTTCTAATATTTCTCACGTCACCTTTCCCGTGTGCATCTAATGAGTTTTTGTTACATTATTACTAAGGTAATAACTGATCTTCCACTAAATAGTATTTTTTATGAGTATACTGATATTCAAATGTAAACCTGAATTAATGATTCCATTGCTAACTAGCCTTACGTGTTCCATTGCCTGTTAGAGTCCTGCCTTGAAATTGAGCCTTAATTTTCACTGCACCATAAATCTTTAAATTAAATGCATTTTAGCTCAGGCGCAATTCAGCCACACTAAATTCTCATTAAACCTGAATTTCAAACCCGTGTCACAATTGAATGGGGCACGTTGAATATTGCATGCAGTTTTTGCTCCGGTGCAGGAATTCTGTGGCGATCCAGTTTAAATTAAAGACTGAAACACCTCCTGTATTACAAATAAATACAGGAGCCAATGGATTTGGTGAAGTTACTCACTCTTATTATATTTTCCATTTTTCTGTATTGCACAGAATGAAATCCTGCATTGTCTTGAGTTGGGAACAGAAACAGACTATAGACTATAGAAACAGAATATAAGCTGCCTGGAATCCAGAAGGGGGAAAAAAGGGGAAAATTTCTCTGGAAAATGAATTGCAACAGACCAGGCAAAACTGACCTGGTGGACTTTAACATCAATTGCAATTCCACTCAGATTTTTGAAGAGGCAACTTTATAGCATTACTGCTAAGTTCCTCTGCATCTGTCTCTGTGTTACTGTTGAATATAGCAATAATTCACTGTCTGGTCTTCATCTGCTCCAGGTGTTTGCCTACCTTATAGTTAATGTATAGTTGCACTTAAATGTAATTTTCTTCCTCTTTGTAACTGGTCATTCACCATGCATTACCCATTCAAAGATTGTACAACCAAAATCTTCAGTATCTTTGCTATAAACTTTATTCGGGCAATTTTCTAAGGATCAGGCCCACTAAAGAGTTACCTCAGATTTAATAGTGGTAGAGCGGCTCTCAAAATTTGCAGTAGCACTGAAGTAAAATGCGCAAAACATTCAGAGGATGCAAACCATTCAAAACAAACAAACAAAAAAAAAGAAAGCACAAGAAACAAAAAATACAGAAAACGATTGTTTTGTGTTTTGTGAAAGCTTTGTGTTTTCATTTTGTACTTTTTTTTTACATTCTCTTAAATGTTTTTGTGTTTTCTTAATGTGTTGTACGTTTCACTTCACGACCACTAAACAAGATGACATCTACTCTGCCACTCCAAAGATATTTAAATAAGAGTCGAGTTGACGCTGTTATGCAAATGATACCATCTCACAGTCTGTTTGGCTTGATTAGTCCAGAGTCTGGCTGCAAATCCACAGACCATCACAGACAGAGAAAGCAGTCGGACTGGAGTGGTCACGGCCATGAGTTGTCATCTGGCCAGAGACTCTCATTGTCATCTATGGCTGTTTCATACACTCCATGGTGGCACTCCCTCCATGGTTATGTGCCCTACCTGGTGGCACACCCTGCTCGATGGTATGACGTCCCTTGTCTCATGCCCTCCCTGGTGGCACACCCTCCATGGTAATATGTCCTCCCTGGTGGCACACCCTCCGTAGTAATTTGCCCTCCCTGGTAGCACACCCTCCTCAATGGTATGATATCCCTCGTCTCACGCCCTCCCTGGTGGCACACCCTCCATGGTAATTTGCCCTACCTGGTGGCAGGTCCTGCCCGATGGTATGACGTCCCTTGTAGCATGCCATCTCTGGTGACACACCCCCCGTAGTAATTTTCCCTCCCTGGTGGCACACCCTCCATGATAATTTGCCCTCCCTGGTGGCACACCCTGCCTGATAGTATGACGTCCCTCGTCTTCATGCCCTCCCTGGTGGCACATCCTCCATGGTAATTTGCCCTACCTGGTGGCACGTCCTGCCCGATGGTATGACGTCCCTTGTAGCATGCCAACTCTGGTGACACACCCCCCATAGTAATTTGCCCTACCTGGTGGCACACCCTGCCCGATGGTATGATCTCCCTCGTCTCATGCCCTCCCAGGTGGCACATCCTCCATGGTAATATGCCCTCCCTGGTGGCACATCCTACCTGAAAGGAACCATCACTTATCAGTGGCAGGGAATCTTTTACAAAATTCCAAGAGAAAAAATGTATACCTGGGACTCCAGGCACTGTCAGTTTGTTTGGCTTTTTGCAAAATCAAGCACATTATTGCAGTAATCCTTTTGAATGAAGGCCCCAGACCTGTCTGTGTTTCATTTCTCTCTGTCACTGAAAACATAATCACGTGAGTTCAGATGACTGCCCAGCTTTCGGTTGATAACTGACATAAATACGTTAACTTATATTGCTATTATTACCATACCAACTTCTGGTATAGATTATTAAAGGAATCCTGCACCTTTGAATGCTAACATAATCAGGTGAGGATTTTAGGAATACCCAGCTTTTTGGTGATACCAGAAAATACAAGACACATGACAAGTATGTTGTAATTGTAATTGCTGTTATCTTTAATGAGTGGAAGTGTAAAGAAATGTTGTACTTTAGATGTGTGCACATCTATAGTAGGTGAATCAGAAGATATTGGTTTCATGGTAACCTTTCATTATATGTCAGTGTCTGCAAAAGTATATGATTTTATTCCACTTGACATGGTGTTGCTTCAGTGGTGGGTGAGCCCTGTTCTCCTCAGGCTTTCCTGTCAAAGTTGTGAACATCGATCTCCATGCCGGTCAGAGCTCGCTTTGTGGAAAAATATCTCTCATTTCGACAGAGCAAACTTTTGTGAGCGTGTGTGTGTGCTTGGGTGGGAGTGTCCATATATCTATGTTTTAAAGAGGAAGAACACAGAAAGGTAAAGGGCTGCGTGACATTGGTTAATTAGAAGAAGTAATATTTATCTAGGCACCTTTCAGGCAGGTGTTACAGATTTTGAACCTAAGATCAAGATTTTCCTAATCCTACCCTGTTTCTGTGGGACACATTATGCAGAATTATTAATTTTCAAAGCAAACAAGACACTGCCTTTCTGCCATTACAGCCAACAAAGCAGTGTCACATGTAATGAAATGCGACAAAACAAACACGGCGTGACGCCATCGCCCTAACACTATGGCAAGGCACTTACCGGAAGCCATCTAACGGATTGCGAATTATAGCGGTGTGCAAGTGCGAACTCGATCGAGGGTGCAAATTGTCATTTCACAGCAGCATCAATTCTTAGCCTTTCTCTTTAAGAGTCATCATCAAACTAAGCAAGTGAGAATATTTGCCAATGAATTTGCACAGAATGTTTTGATTCTTTCCTTTCACTGTAATGTTAAATAAGGCTTTAGTACACTGCAGCTTCAGTTTTAAAGTGTAGGGGAAAGATTATGTACCAGCATGTTTAACTATTCTGGCTCAGGGACTGCTGCAGAAAGTCTGAGCAGTTTCAGCTCAGAAGCTGGTTCCATTGTCAGCATATTTGATTACACTGACGACACAGTATGTCAAACTACATCAACTCAAAGGCTGCTATGAATGGCAGCATGTTTGACTAATCTAGCTCACTGACTGCAGTCTCACTGATTGGTACAATCCAGAGGTTGCAAAGGCACTATTATTAGCATGTTTGGTTAAGTCAGCTCAGGCACTTGGTTTGTTGAATTGACCTAACTCAGAAGCTCTATGGCAAGAACTTACTATATCTACGTATTTCACACAACCAGAAAATAATCGGAACATAATTTGGTTGCTGGGCAGGCACAGCATCATTTGGCTTCCAATCAGACACATTACATAACATGAATAAAGCAATACACAGACTCAAAGTAATGCATACCCAGCAGTGAATACAGGAGCAACCTGGCTGCAGACTACTCAGTAAAAGCTCCAGATACTGTAGTAGGTGTGCTGAACACAGGGACCCATGAGAGTGCCCAGGTTACAGAGTATCTGAACATTGGTGACACACATGGCGAGGGTCCTAATGACCCCATACCATACAGATGGTCTGATTATACATGATAAGTGTGCTATCAATACAATACCATGCGGGGCGCCCTGACTACAGATAATCCCCTATTATGACTACACATGGTAAGTGTGCAATCCACACAATACCAAACAGGTGCTCTGCCTACAGAGAATCCCACCCTCGATCTTGTGTACCTTTCCTTCAATCTCAGACCAAGTGTTAGGTGTTACCATTCCCTCAGGGTGTGACTGTAAGATAATGGACAGCCAGGTCCTTAGCCTAATAGTCCATCAGAATGTCAACAATAGGACAGCTACACTTGTTTTCATTGGGGTGAAGTCTCTAACAAGGCAAGATTCCCTAATTTCACATTTCTTTGTAATGATATGAATTACTGAATTAAGACTGAGACCACTGTACCAGTCACGCTGAGACCAATCAAATGAGACCAAACATGAATATTTGCAGAGCTTACATACACAGAAACCAACGTTCCTTACATATAAGCATTCTGTGTGGACTCTGGCCAAGGAAGAGGTGAGAGTAGTGGAGGATTGGTTTCCAAGCAGAAGATGCATGTGAGCCTTCCTGTGAGGGTGCTTCTCGCTCACTGAGGGCTGTGATAGGTCTACCAGTTGCACCTGGGTGGCTGTGTGGGCCCAGTCACACCGCAGCCAACTTGGCAACTGCTCCCCTGAGGGGCAAGATAGTATGGACTCAGAGAGGTGCAACAACACAGCTTCCTCAGGGGTGTCAGCTGCCTTACAAAAATTAAACGTTAGGTAGCTTATCCCAAAAAGGGTTTTCCTTATGTACTCATTGGGGTAATAGGCAGCTCTATGTTAGGGATCTGTACCCGTAACTAGAATGTCATGGGTTTAAATCCCAAGGCTGGCAGAGTAACAATATCCCTGTTGGTCACCCTTAAGTCCAATTGCTCTAGGGGCAATTGTCACTGATGGACCCTGTGCTCTGACCCCAAAACCTGCCCTCCCCTCAATATGCATGTGTGTGCAGGTCCCTCATAGAGATACGATATGTGAAAACTACCCGATTTCTCCACAGGAATGAATTAAGCACCTCTCTTATATTCAGTGAATCAGATCTTTGACCTGAATGGGTAATGATCTGCAATTCAGTAAAATTGTAACCTACATAAAGCTCAGTTTAAACGTGGCATTGAAACCAGACACCCATAGACAAGACAACAGTCATCAGATCATGACTCAGAATTCTATGCCTGCTTATTAAGATGACTCTCCAGTCCTTTCCAGTGAGCTGTATTACTTTTCATCAATTTCATATTTTGTGACCTGCTAAGTAGTCACCTTTAATGACCTGCAGTGTAACCTTAAATGTGTCCATCTCACACACACTATCATGTTAGGTTTTCACATTTCCTCCTCAGATCCGATGTGTTACATTGGAGTGTGTGTGTTCAATGTACCCGAACACACACAAAATCATTGTGTTAATTTGACTACTTCAATAATAGCTCAGCCTGCAAACCCACACTCACCATAGCCTAACAAGACCACAGCTTGAGCAAAGTTGACCTTTCGAAATGACTCTCATCAACCCATGTGACTTTAACAGTTTGTCATATTTTGACTCCAGTAACTACATTTTTGGTCAGCTCCACTGAGATTAATTTCACACGTTTCAACTTGCCTGGAATCTGCAAAAACATTTGGCTAGATCTGATTAGAGAACTCTTGATGGATAAAAGAGATGTCCAAGCAATTAGCATAATATTCCTGTGACTAATATTTACCCTTCCATTGTGTTCTTGGTCCACACCAACCAACAGCCTTGCCCTGGTTCTGCACAGCACACATCCAAACTCCTTCACTGGTCAGTGGAAACTGCAGTAGGATAGCCATGGGTAGATGATTGGATTAGAGGAGGGGTCTCTGGCTGGATGGGGTTACAGCAGGACTGAGAAGCTGCTTACATGTGGTGCCTTGACTCAACTTGTATGAACCTACTGCTCTGTCAGGTTTACATTGATGCAGTCCCCTTTGCGGCTATAAAAGACTCGCCATTAGATGTTGGAATATCATTGGTGGGATTTGCTGCCATTCAGCCATAACAGCTCTAGTGGGCTTAGGTGCTGGGCAATAAGGTCTCTTTTAGTTTGTGTGGCTTATTGCATCATCAATGAAGTCTTCTTGCTTTTAGAAGCTTCCACATCATAATCACTTCACTAGCAGTTAACCAGGACAGAAATCTGACACTGACTTGTTGAAAAGGTAGCATCCTTTGATCGTGCCACGTTTAAAATCACCGACCTCTTCAATATGACCCGTTCTGCTGGCAATGTTTTTTTTCTGGAGATTGCATGGCTATGTGCTTAATCATTCACCTGTGTCAGCAATGAGTATGGGTTAATTAGTGATATCTACTAATTAATAGGAGTGTCCACAAACTATTGGCCATATAGTCTATCCATGAATGCAAAACATGATAACAGTGTCATGTAATCTGTTCCAATTTACCCAATGCTCAAATAAGATTATTTTCATATTAAAATAATTTCCATCTGTCTGTCTAGTCTTCATTCTACTTATATAGTTCAGGTAACTGCAGTAACAGCAGGTCAAATGAGACCCCAACCATACCTTCATTTCCAAGGCAACATATTCCGGCTCCTCTGTAGAGAGTCTAAGATGTCCAACTACGTCATATAATTCTATGTATGATTGTTAGTTTTGTATTAGGTGCTGTCTAGGTGGTATTGACACCTAGTAACTATACAGATGGAATGTTTTCTTTTTCAGTCTTCAGGCTTTGTAATGGATATTCATTATAATGAATATGTATGACACTAATATCCATCTCACATCCATCTTCTAATCACTTATCCAGCACGGGGTTGTGAGGCAGGCCTGGAGCACATCTCAAGCAGCGTAGGGATGCCAGTCTATCACAGAGCACAAACACAATCACTCACTACATCCAGTATGGAGACTGCATGTCTTTGGACTGCAGGAAGAAACCAAACTACCCAAAGGAAACCTGTGCAACACAAGGAGAAGATATAAGCTTCATACACACAGAGCCTGGACTCAAAACCCCAGCCATGAAGCTGTGAGGCAACAGCATTACCAACTAATCCACTGTGATACTAATATTATGTATAGTATGCTATACGGAACTTCCAGTGATGCCAGATTTATCTTTTTTTCTGAATTTGATTTGCAAGCTGTTTTCCACATTTTCAGTCAAGGAACCTGTACCTCTGGACCCTCCACAATGATAAACCACATCTGGTCCTGGGTTATAGGCCCTGTCATTTTTATGCCTCTTCTTCCACGGGTGATTTCACGGTTCAGGATCAAATCTGAAACAAATGTTTTCTTCCTGTTTAAGGAACTATGCTCTAACATGCTGCTATGATGAAATGTTCATTTCATGGTTCAATTTAGTCAACACTTTAATCCAAATCATTACTTTAACCATCTGCAGAGCTTGATATTCCTGGCAAACAACCTGACTGACAGTAGCAGCACCAGGACCTCCTCTGGAGACTTGAACTAGCCACTTCCACATTTACAAATGTTATCCGCTTAGCGACCACACTTGTGTGCCACCGTGCTAAACTGACCCGGCATGTGATGGCAAGTCCCTGCCACCAGGGCCCCTCTGCTGTAATCACCGTACTGGCTGTTTGCTCACACCGCCACTGTAGCTGTACGTAAGGCCGCGTGGCGCTGCACTTCCTATGGTGCGATTAATCAGAGGAGCAGCAGATACCTGAAGGAACATCCCAGGTGAGAGGAGACCTGGGAAAAAGCCAAAAGCTGGAAAACAGAATATGCTTACAGCCAAGTGTGGAGACATCAACATCCACTCCATGTCCAGGGTCTGAGCAATATGGTTGACAAAGGAGCTGCTAGTATTGGGAAAGGACCAGATGTTTCACAACTGTTTACTTGCTTTATTTTACTGATTTATTGGAGCTGAAGGTGAAATTTAGTCCTAAATTAACGTGAATGATTTGAGGTGCTTTGACTTCAGTTTGACATTTTTCCCATGGCTGGACCGTATTTCAGTATTTTAGGTAAATAGTTATATAGGTAAATAATTCAAGGAGCATTGTTTATCTAAAAGAAATGACATTTGAATCGACATGAATAATTACCACAGGTGCAATACCTGGATTAGAACTGAGAACAGTCATCCCAGAGTGAAAAATCCAGGTTACACATGTGTCACAATGTTTAGGGGCTTTGGCGTGTTTTGTTTACCTTTGTCGGTGATCTCACTACACTATGTATTGTCCAAGTTCATTATGAGTTCTCAAGACCTTTGATCAAGTCTGTCTTACAGGCAAAATCCTGCTGTTCTTCTACACCAGGCAGCATAACACCAATTGGACATTATTTACTTTTAGCACTATCTAGAAACAGATTTTATGGCTTCCTGGTAAAAACTAATTTTATGTAGTACATGGTGTCAGTAAAACTATCTGGGTTAACTACCTATCTCAAGAGGACAACAGCAACACTCCTCCTCGATTTGAGCCTGCAACCTTTCATTCATAAGTCCAGTTCCACTAATTGCCTCCTGCCCACAGGAGAGGACCTGACTCTGACAGATGTTGCGTAGCAAGGAATATGATCACTTGTGTGCAGCTGGTATTAAACTGTACGCCAAAACTACATAATGGCGCGTGGGGAAGACAGCGGCAGGGTCAGATCCTAACCAGGAGCAATATCCCAGCATGCATTTGTCTGTGCGCCAAAAGCTCTCAATGCATGAAGCTTTGGCTGCAGTTCAACCGAAATCTTGCGTGCAGCGTGTGCTTTCCACGCGGGCAGCATCTTCCGAAATCACCTCTCCGGCTGTCTAGTTCTCAAGAAATGTCTGACTCTAATCCATGATCTGGTTTTTTAGCTAATTAAAATATAAGTATGTTATTAATTTAGTCACAAGCAACTGCTTCACCCTCGTCGTCCAAGGAAGTTATTGTGCGACCGGGCGGTCTGATTCTGCTCCACGCAATATGTTGATTGTTACTGAGAATGCAATATTCATAAATGTTTAGCAGGGTAATTAACCTGATTGACTCCAGTAAAAACAAAAGGAGGAGCAGTTGTCTACCCAACCCTCTCGTTCCCTCTTGTTTTGTTAAACAACTTTCTGAGTACATTATTTAAGCTGAAATGTACTGCATTGTTGGTCTTGATTAACTCAAAAAATATTAAAGGCCCAGTCTCCATCTATGTATGCTAGGAGGTGTGATACATCAGCACTGCCTTTGAGGGGCTGGCTGCTTGTCATCCATCCCCAAGGCCGGCCCCGCCTCACATCTCCGTGGATCTTCCACCGAAGGGTCTAATTAGCGCTAATAGCAAAACGTGTGCTTTTACGCGAAGCCTGGCATCTGGTGGTAAAGCAAGTGCCACGGGCTACATTTGTGTGTCACAAGGGAAGGTGCCCCTCACAGAGAAGTGACATCTCTAGCTGTTGCTTTGGTTTAAGGGTTTCTCAGAAGACATACAAAAATAAATAAATAAATGTGGGTTGGCATGTACCGCAGTTCTGTGGGTAAATTTTATTTCAGACTGCATCACCATTAACTTGTATTTGTTTTGATTCAATAGGCATTTAATGGATAATAATATAATACAAATAAAAATTCCACTCAAACTGTGTAGTCAGGTAGTTGGTCCTAAATGGGTGATTATAAAAGATATATTTTCAGTTTGCGACACACCACACACAATGTTATTCATATGATCCCCGGATGGACTCGAAATAAACGATGGATTTTTAAAAGGATGAGACAGCCTCATTTCCACAGCCAGGGGGCTGCAGACTTAAATTATACCTCCATAAGCCTTCCCCCCGCCCCTGAACTGCCAAGCCCCCCACCCCGGCACCAACCCATGCCGGATGGCACCCTGAACACCACTCTTATGTTGTGACAATAAATGATAGCGGTTTCAGGGGTTGAAGGAGGAGGTGCCCCCCCAAGACCCAGGAGAATTAGGCACGACCTTTGCTTTTAGCCCTGAGCTTCCATCTTGCCGTAATGATAGAGGACATTGTCCTCTGCCGGGTGTGTGTTTCGCCAGTGTTTGTTTTGAAGAGAAGTACCCAGGTTCGAAGCCTTGGGCTAACTCTCGTCATGGACCACAGCTGTTCCAACCACGTCCTTGGTGCAAACTTGAGAAAACCTGGGACTTTTATTTCAAGATACTTTGCAGCAAGCAAAAGACATAGCTACTGTATCAGCCTGTTGTGAACTATCAATTGCAATGGAAGTAATATGTTAAATACAATAATAATTATATTATATTGTTCTGAAATGAAAATAATTATAACATATTTAATGGCAGCTTTCAAATGACTATATTTTTTAACAGATATTGGCAGACTACTTTGGGAATACTGTTTCCATAGAAACCAAGAGACCTTACTTTCAATAAAATTATTTCCTTTGTAATTTAGTCAGTGGAAATATTAAGTGATGGTAAAAATAAAAAATGTAATAAAACAAGTTCAACCTCCCAGTCTACGCAAGCAACAAAAGTTAATGAAGAACAGTTTATTTAGTTCGTGAGCGGAAAAAAAGACACTTCCTAAAATATATATATATATATATATATATATATATATAGCATACGTAGATGGAGACTTTAATATTATATAGGAATTCTTTTTGTCGGGTCACGTTTATATACAGCTAGTCTGCCACTTTGAATATTTTTATCGATATATAAAATTGTCTCGTTTAAAACATATTTTCATCCCAAAACAGTTTCAGATAAAATAAGCGAAAAATTACCCTTAATGAAAGTAATATTCAAGGGCATACAGAGGAGAAATGTTTCTTGTGCAGTGCGTCCTTTGAATGGGGCAGATATGACCACTCAGACAATTGTAACTGAACGGGATGTGGGCGACAGAATCTTAATCCCACAGCTAATCTGACACCTTTCACAAGCACTTAAATAATCACTAAAAACTGTCGCTAAGCATTAGGCGGTGAAACGGTGGTGTTTGGGCAGAAAAAAAAAAAAAATTAGCTGGGAGGTCATTAAAGCGGAAAACAAAATGAACCACAAGCAAACCGAAAGCAGATCAGATGGCTGCTGTGCCTTGCCCTCTTTACGATAATCCAGCGGTGGCTGCCCCTTTCATTCCCCGAAGGTTAGCTCTGAGGCAGTTAATTCACCGCACCCTGCCCCGCCACCCATTATCTAGGGACAGATACGGGCTGTCAATTAGCCAACAGTGTAAAGACTGCCCCAGCACCCAATAACGCCGTTATCAAAAAGGAAACACTTCAAATGTCAGCCCAGGGCAACGGCTGCGTCGTTTCATTGTTGAATGGGGTCGGAATTACGGCTTTCCATAGAATAACAAACTTGACAATGGCGGGCGTATTACTCCGGGCCTGTCGCTGTATTCTTTAATCGAAAGAGACGCAGCAGTAATATTGCGTAAATTAGCAAGAATTATGTGCAGTGCGTGACCATGCAGGGTTGCCTCAAATTTACCGCTGTTTCGTTTCCATCTTCTGAAACTAAAAATCAATTTATCATTCTGTACCCTACTAAAAGCCAGTGAAGGGCAATAGAATAAAAGACCGCTGTAACATTCAAAACCATTTACTTGCATATAAATCATATAAATAAATCCCATTCAATAAACAGAGTGCTGTTATGACATTTCCCCGCTCTGTAATGAAAATACGATTTTATAAATTAAATAGTCAATGCGCATATGTGAATAATTATATGAAACATCATTACAGTATTAAACAGCATGGCAGTATTCGGCAAAATAACTTGACAAAGTAATACTGTACTTTTGCATTTCAACGAGAAATATGCCCGCCAGACGAGGTAATACGACTCTTTCTGCAAAGATTTACTTTCCCAGAAGATTATTTCAAGAGGTTTATATTAAGAAGTAAATGTCATATTCAATATGTCAAATAAACCTTAAGGAAGTTATATATAAGATGTTACAATACTTGAACTTGAGCTTTTAAAGGAAATATAGAAAATATCTGTAATGGAAAACCATTTATTTGACTACCGAAACACATATCTATTGAGTTAAAATCTTTTCAAATGTGAATTCCCTGTTAAACGAGGCTTTAATTACGAAAACTTCCAGAATTTTGGAAAACGTCGTCATCTAGTGGTACTTCCGTGCAGTTGCACAGATAAGCGTTTTGCAGTTCACCTTTTTTGCTCTAAGGCCTCTGTTTCTCAGGAAGCGCAGGAATGTCTATGTTTTAAGGGTACATTTCTGTTGGGTGCTGCTTTACATTTGGAGCCCCAGATGAGGTTAGAAAAAATCCTATTTAGAATTCATTTAAAGCCTGTTAAGAACTCAGGTAACTCAAAACAAGTAACCCGTGGGTCTGTATTTATCAGGGCTTTCTGCTGCTGAAGAAACTTCCTAATATGACCAGTTATTATTTGTTTTTTATCCTAAACCTGCACATATGCAAAAGGAAATTAATCAATGGATAAATAACAAATAAGACAAATGGTTAAAATGAAATATTCCATGGTGTTCTTAGTTTGAATTTCCCAATTCACACAGTAACCTGTAGGACTATGTATTTGAATCATGCCTCAATTCTGTGGGCAGAGTATACATCATTCGGCTTTCCTCCAGGTACTACATATTCGTCCTGCATTCAGAGACATGCAGTTATGAGATCTGGCATCTCTAAATTGTTTGTAGCATGTGATTGTGTGTGTCCTTTGAAGGACTGGCATCCCATCCTAGGTGTTCACTGCCTCATGCCCTGTCCTTACTGGGACACGTTTCTGGCCTTCATGACCCAGTACTAGATAAGCAGCTGAAAGACTGAAGGCTGGATGAACAGATTAATGAACAACACTGTGACTATTATATTCAAGAACTGCATTTTCTTAGCCACTTAGTTCAACATGTTTTTAGATTTTCAAAAATTATGCTAGCTTTATTCAATCACAAACAGGAAATTCTAAAAGCCAAAGCCAAATGTAGAGAAATTTGGTCCAGTCTTAACGGAGCTCCTAGTCCACTGACATACATGACAGTGCCAATGTTATGCAGGAAGGATGTTTCTCCTCAGCAGGGATGGGAAGCTTCTGGGGACTCATGATAAAAATCACAACCAAGCTCTAGAGAGACACCTATCTCAGCCTGCTAAAGACCTAACTGAGGGCATAAATATAACTTTGAACAAAAGAATGATCCAAAGCAAAGGGTCACATTTTTGACAGAATCACTCATTAATAGAATAACAACCATGAGGCCGAGTCTATATCTTGACATGAATTATACAGTAAATCTCTGGAAAGGCTTATAACTGTTGTCCTTAAGAAATCCCCAAGCAACATAAGACCTAGAGTTAATATGTCATGATACAAATGCAAAAACAGCACCTAGCTACTGCGTCAAGGTTAAAGGAGAGATCACAGCTGCTGTTTCTGTCCACTACATACTATGTTTCCTTGAAAATGAGGCAGTGTTTTGTTTTTGTTCTCTTCAAAAATTACATTTTGAAAAACTGTGGTCTTACATTCAAGGCTAGAATTTAAATGCCATTACACACATACAACAGTAAACCCAGCCATTGGGGGTATGCAAGCCAGTGTATTCCTTAGTGCCATTCCCAAGCCCGGATAAATGGGGAGGGTTACGTCAGGAAGGGCATCCAGTGTAAATTTTTTTTTCCAGATCTAATATGTGGACAACAACACGGATTTCCATACCGGATCGGTCGAGGCCCAGGTTAACAATGACCGCCACTGGTTTTGTTAGCCAACAGGGTGCTGGTGGAAATTGGGCTACTGTTGGCAGAAGAAGAAGGAGAGGGGGAAGGCGTGTCCAGAGGCAGGAGGAGAGGATGAAGGTTAGGAGAGTGGAAGTGAGGGTAGGAACTTTGAATGTTGGCAGTATGACTGGTAAAGGGAGAGAGTCAGCTGATATGATGGAGAGAAACAAAGCTGATATACTGTGTGTGCAGGAAACCAGATGGAAGGAGAGTAAGGCCAGGTGTATCGGAGGCGGGTTCAAATTGTTCTACCATGGTATAGATGGGAGGAGAAATGAGGTAGGGGTTATCCTGAAGGAATAGTATGCCAAGAGTGTTTTGGAGGTGAAAAGAGTGTCAGACAGAATGTTGAGTATGAAGCTGGAAATTGAACGTGTGATGATGAATGTTGTTAGTGCATATGCCCCGCAAGTTGGGTGTGAGATGGATGAGAAAGAAAAATTGTGGAGT
>JAACJT020000095.1:19953639-19979519 GCA_009936485.2 Gymnarchus niloticus
ATTCATAGATCGTACATTCCAGGTTCCTATGCAGTGCTGTTCTTTGCAGCATCAGACTTTCCCTTCGCTACCAGATGCATCCACAACTGAGCGTCCTTTCGGCTTCGGCCCAGCCGCTTCACTCTGTCTGGCACTACTTGTGCAGTGATCCATTGAAGGGGGAGTAATAGCTACCAATGGATATTTTCTGTGGTCTAACAGATCAGTGTGTGTGCTGGTGTGTGGTAAATTTTGACCATGTCCTGTCCTAGCTCTGGTCCATTTCCCAATCTAACTTCAGTTCTTCAATAAGTGTATCTAATTTATGGAAATTCAATGGGAATAGATTTCTGAGCCACATGTATATTGGAATTGTGTGTACCCAAATCAATGATTTTAATATCAAAGGCTAATTTCTTGTCACATTGGACAGTGAGTACATGCCTCTTTCCTTTGTTTTAATGAAACATCAGTAGCTATCAAGGATGTTTAGTCAAGAGAGATAGCAAATTAAACACTTGTTGCAATTGGAAATGAAACTAAACACATTTTGTATGAGTAAAAAAAGTCATTGTTATGACAAATGGCCTGCATGATTGCATTTTTCAAGGACTATGCTTCTGTATAACCTCAGATTTATGTCTGTCTTTGCTAGATAAATAAATAAATCTCTGCCTCCAAGTATGAATTAAACTCTGAATAACGTCTTCCTCTGCTGCTTTTGTTGCATTCTTGTTTTGTCTTTTTGCCTCAACACACGTCTGTGTTTGCATCTCGACGTGGCTGTCTGTATGACAATTTCTTTGTAATGCATTGTGTAAATGCATGTTTGCTGTTGGGATACCCCGCTGTTAGGAACAAGAAAAGGGATACAGATGTTTCTAATAACATCTGGGGTGCAAATTAAAATGTGAGTGAGGCTGTGAACATTGACAGGATACTGTTTATACAGAAATTAATTTTGTTGCTTCTGGCTGATATTTGTTTTGTTCATAACTTTCTGCTTGTTAGTCTCTACATTCCACTTATGCATTTTGTATGACAAATACTGAAGGACTTGGCCAGGGCTAATCCTTTGAATATGAGAGGACAGCATTCACCCACTGCCACTAAACAATATTCTATTCATGACAGGATTCTTTGGAACAAGGAGGGCATCTGGTTTGCTTGTAAGTGATGTGCATTTAAAAAATAAAGGATCTCATTTTTTCTCTTGTGACATACTATACAGAGACTACGTTCTCATTCTTAGACATTTAACTGCAAGTTCACATAAATTTAGTCAAATTATCTTCATTCATAAAAAACAGATTTCCAGACTTCCACATGTTTTTTCATTGAAGGTTGTGGATAACAAAAAATCCCAGATTATGTTTCAATTTTCTGAAAGAATTATAAATGAATCCATAAAAAAAAATCGATAAGTAATGCAAACAATACATTAAAGGATGTCCATTGCAGTTTGCATACAGATTTAATAATAAGTCATTAAGTGCTATTTGTAGAAACTTTTAAAGAACAGGATTACATTCCGAAGAAAAATACCTAATTTCAGATGATTTGGTATTTGTTAAAACCCAACGACCTTCAGATGAAATCAATATTTTAACAGTGCTGGTGCAAAATAGCATCAATTATTCTGGATTTTAAATTTTCATTATGAACAATAATAAACCTTTATTTCCCGATTATGTTAGCAATATGTAAGTTCAAACCTGAAAGATCACACTTAAAAAAAAAAAAATAAGATGAAAAACAGAAGCAGAAGTGGCTACTTTGTCTTACAGCAGAGCTCAGGCGAGCGGAAACTATTTGAAGACTCCATTGCACATTCATTCACCATTCATTTTTTCGCAGAGTAAGCGCAGTTGCTCCCGATGACGCCTTTGTCACGCTCACTGTGAAATGTCCACATGGGGTGGGACATTTGACGTCTGGGTGTGCAGATGTGTCTGCAGACTGCTGGGCAAGAAAGAGGACTGTGATTGGATGGCAGCAATCTTGCTGAGCGTAAGCACAAATGGCATCTGCCCTCATTGCACTCAGTCTGGGATATAGGTCACCTGACGTCTGGACGACAGTTTTTCTCTTTAAATATGATTTGTCCACTACAAAGGTCACTTTGCTGCTATGAGCTTTAAGTTAACCAACCTATGGCCCTTTCTTTTAAAATAAGAATAGGTTACTATCACACTAGCAAGAAGACTCCATTGTGAACTTTATAAATGTGAATAAAGGTGAGCCTCAAATGCAGATAAAATGAATGGCAAAATAGAGCGAGAGAGCTGTATATTCCATATGCACCATTTTTAATCAATAACAAACATCTTATATACTTTTAGAGCAACATTTGGAGGTGATATTTTCTCCCTGGTTTTCCAACCTGTGTTTACCGCATATACACAGGGAAGCCCCTCACAGATGTAAATCAATGGCCAAAACTTTGTTTAAGCCACATCTGCTCCTTGGGGATACCTGTCAAATCTAACATATTGATTTTCTGGGTGAGACCGTATGTAGAATGTACAAAAGCATAATTTTTCTGCATGCCCACATGTTGCACAAAATAACGGGGAAACATGGTGGAAAACTGTGTTTCTTTCCAGTCAGATGTGAGTTTGTCTTCATGCGCTAGCTAAAATCTTAGCATGAAGTCTGCTATGGAAGTTCGCTGACCATAGCTGATGAGGAACATTAATGGGATAGGGGTGTCATCCAGGTCTGGACTGTAGCCTTCTCCAGAAATGTTGCTTTTAATTCCGTTTCTTCCATGTGATGTATTTAAGGATTTAGTACGTTTGCATTACTAGGCAGCCATTAATTAAAGGAGGAATTGATGAGGAGTTAAAATCACCTTTTCATTTTCTCTGTAGGAGATTTGAAGAGACAAGTACTGGCTGGCAGTGCCTCATTCACCTAAGGGAATGTGTTGATTTCGGCCTAGTGACCGATAAGCAGATTACTCCCAGTTTGGTCACTGAGGAGCAGAATGTGCTGGACCTCATTGCATCACTACATAACTCTTAAACGGTGACCAGCATCTCAAGGAATCTGCAATGTTGTGATGCTTCACTTTGCAGCACATGAAGTCAGCGTTTTCCTCGTCAGCCAATCCATTGACACTAAAGGAATTCATCTATTTCCTTCAAGGATGAATTCAAAGCACTCACAGCATGATGAATGATCTACTGCAACTTAATACTCCTGGGTTGATTGATAGCTTGGAAATTTCCAAAAGTATCTATCGTCAACTGACTAGAAAGTCTGGCATGTTTAATTTATATGGTTACTCTATATTCAATTAAAGTGTATTGTTTGCTTCTGTTCCTTAACCCAATTTAACATTTAATGTCTATATCAAGATATATCAGGTGACCAGAGTTCTGCATACACATGAGAGTCTCGCCATTCACTCGTCACACTTCAAAGATGCATAAACTGGCACGTTCTGTTTTTGTTTTGGCTTTCGTAACCCAAGCAACCAAAACACCTTCCGTTGCATCTGAGTGTAAACACATTTGTTTGCAATCTCCTTGTGTTCCCGTGAATCTGGATTCTTGCTTCCATTACTCCGTTACTCCGACCTCGCCCTGTTGCCTTCTAACCCCGGATCGGGAAGTCATAAATCTGTCATAAATCCATCAGGGACGTTATCACAGAATTTATTTATCCCTCTTATCCATGCATACAAGGACCATAAGTGGACTATCTGGTAAATAAGCAGACATTTTCACTGCTACCCTTGCTTCGGGACTTTGTTGTATGCATAGTAGTTATAAGAAATAAGAAGCATTACAGCCAGCTAATCTTACTCCACCATAATACAGTGAAACTCTCACAGTTGCGGTAGCAGAGAATGAGTTCATCGTGGGATCAAAGTGGCATCTGCGCCATCTGGGGTCAGAGGACAAAGGTCAGCAGTGAAGATCTTCTGGGAGATCTTGCCTGTTTGACTAATGCTTTTGCGGATACTGTTTCTACAGAGTGGTGTAATTATTGTTAAAGTTGCACATCATCTTCAAAGCCCATAATCAAAATGTAATGGAGAACCACTATATAGGTAATAGGGAAGCTCCATTTACCATCCCATCAAGGGGGTTCCAGTGCCTTACACCCTGTACTAAATAGGTTCCAGGCTCATTGAGACCATAAACTGGATGGAAAATGAATGGATGGTCTGAGCCTAAATGTCATTCACCTGTGGGTGCATGTATGGTGGCAGAGATGGGCAGGCACACAAATCCTTGGAGTTCAACCGTCGCTATGCTAATTATTCTATAACTAATGGCAGTATCATCCTGGAGGGATTGCTCAACATGCTAGCATACTGAAAGTGTGTTGGAGTACCTTATTTGTGTTAAACTATTAAGCGAATGAAGCATTTCTAGACTTTCACTTCTAGAAGCTTCCATTACAGAAAGTATACTTTTAGCTTGGTTATAATTCTAGTTTAAAGCTTTTATTATGTGGCCCCTTGGATTTCAACATGATTTTGATAGTGATAAAACTTTAAAATCTATATCACAATTGTTCTGAGTCTAAATGCTCACACAGTCACCACCACTACACATTATAAACAATTTTTTTTAGCTGATCTGTCATTTTCATACTCCGAATCAAGAAATTATTCAAGAGCTCCATACTTACCTAAATTTTCTTTGGTTAAAAATGCTTAGTTATGCAATATGTCCACAGCAAATGTACAGCCTAAAATGGTCATTTCTCCTTATCTTGGCAATGCTGCAGAGTGTGTAGGGATCCATTGCTTAATACAGTCTGTTATACATGAAAAGCCACAGCTGTGGAACATCGGTATGGTTGATTATTCCCATATTCACTAAAGAAATATCATTTTAAACAGCCCTCTTCCCTTTCCCCAAATACTTAGCAACAGCTAGGTTGACAAAGTGTCATGCACTGTTTTTATATATATATATATATATATATATATATATATATATATAACTGTTAGTGATTTTTCATTTTTTGACCATTACCAAAAAAGACCACAACATATGAAAGAACAAGCCCACCCCCCAACCCAGGCTTAGACATACATGTGCAAGTATACCGATATGGATACACATATCATATGTCTGCATTTGCACTAATAGTGAAAGAAAACGAATTAATTAAAAATAATAGTAGTGAAAGAGAAAATAAGTAAATAAATAAATAAATAAAATCACTCAGGTGTGTCACTACACGGTCTCATAGGTAGAAATGGAAAAGTTCCTTATACAGTGTTGCAAATTTTCAGCCACAACATATATCTGGTAGTTCAAAAGAGGGACAGGCTCTCCACATATTCAATGAAAGGGGACCAGATCCTATGAAACCTTTTTTCGTATTTACCCTTACTATATCTCAGCATTTCAAGTGGCAACATAGAAAGGACATCTTTAACCCAGCTTCTGAATGCAGGGGGTCTAGAAGACTTCCACAGCAAAAGAATTGTTCTACCAAAGAGAAGAATGGTATGGCACAGGCCTGTGGGCCAGTACACTGTTTTTCTAGGGAAGCACCCCAAACAAAGCAACAATGGGATCTGGCTCAATCATAGTACAACAAACATGGGAGAATGTCATGAAGACCTTATCCCAAAAGTTTTTTTAATCATTGGCACAACCAAAACATATGACTTGTTGTGGCTGGACTACTATGGCATCTAGGACACTCAGCACTTACTCCAGGGTATATTCTGGCCAGCCTCTCATTTGTGTACTGTAAACAGTGTAATACTTTAAATTGAATAAGGTTATGCCATAAGCAAAATGAAGAGGGATGCATTTGCTTAATAGTGTGTTGCCAGACATCTTCCATCATGCACTGTTTTGCAGTTTAAAGAACCGTGTTTGAATCCTCAACTTATCTAACTAATCCTTAATTCTTACATGATGCTGTGAAATTTGACCAGTTTGCTATTTAAATATGGTTTCTTTCATCTGATTGACATGAAGTCTTGATGACTTTGTATAGATTAGGCCTTTGAAATTAGCGACAACTTAAGAATTCAGCTGAATTTCAGGTGTTTTCTTTTTTCAAATTTCAAATCTGTAATATTTACAGGTCAGATCATAAAGACTGTAGGAAATTAACAGGTAGGACTGTAAAAATGCAGCATTCAGAATTCTCACAGACACACACACACACACCTACAATTGCTATATGCCCAGTCCCATCTCACCTTCCACCTTGAGACAGTATACATTTGCCACCTCAGGAACCACACCTTTCCAAGTCGACATTCTGTAGCAGCCAATGAGAAACCTGACTGCATTTGAGACTCTTAATCATACATTTGACAAAAACCCTGGGGAGGAAGAGAGAGGCCTGGATCAATCAGAAGAAAAAGTTGAAGAAGGTGTCTGAAATGTAGGACAACTTTGAATACAATTCAGAATATGAGGAAACTCATCAAAAATATGGTCCTGCTGAGGTGGATGTTACATTTTGGTCAATGAAGGAGAATTTTGTGTAGTCTGCATTTCCCTGAAAGACAAGACAGCGTGTCACCTGAGAATGTCATGAGGATGATGTCAGGGCCAATAAGGTTTGTAATGTCCCATGTCATAGATATAAATTCCTGCTATTAATTGTTTCTGCCAAAGGCTATCCAAAGTGCTACACACAATATACTTGGATCAGCTATCTGCATAATCTGATTGCTGAAGGGAGGTACACTGTATAGACAAGCAAACCTGGCTCTGTTGATTCTGTATGAGGTATATAGATGAAGGGAAGAGACCACCACCAGGGTATGGCATGCTGAGCCCACTAGGGCAAGGTGTTGGACTACCATGTCAATGCAGAATTTCATATTCTCTCAAGAATCATTCAGTTTAACAATTGGGATGGAAGATCGTCCCAATGACAACAAGACAAACTTACTGCAGTTTGACAGGTCTGGAAAAAGAGTGTGGAGCAACTCAGTGCAATCCAAGCCCATGGTAGTGTTTCACAAAATTCTGAACATCACTGTCAACAGTGCCTTTATTTACCGATTTAGCCAACGTTTTTGTCCAAAGCGACGTGCAAGTGATAATATAGTATGGTTAAAGGCCTTACTCATGAGTTCAACAGTGATATGATTATTCTGCTGGCACTGCCCTTGAACCGTCTAACACTCGGTCCTTTGGGTGCCATCGTGGTGATTCACCACGGACGAGAGAATCCCTCTCGTCATGTTGCAAATTACACAGATTTCTGAGCTTTGCAGCATGTGTGACTCAAACATTAAATAGTAGCAATTATTTTAATATGGCATTAAGGTGTTTGTTACATAATTTATGTTTTTATGTCGGATGTGGCTAACCGAAACTCGTGAAGGCAAGTGATGGACAATGACAACAAATGGGAAAAAAATCATTTATCCAGCTTCTAGATGTTAAAACATTCTCTGTGAAAAGGCACCAGTAATTTGAAAAAGTTCCTTAAATGGTCTGCCCTTTATTGTTCTTTGAACTCCCTGTTCCAATGTAGGCTCTAACAGCAAAACTGAACATGTTACATCAGGTTCACATTGCAGATCACATGATTCAGAAAGTAATGAGAATTGATGGTGCACAAGTCACCACAAGTGTGTGGCTTCTTATTTTGTGATTACAGCTCAGAAAAGCGAGGGAGAAGACATCCCTGTCATCGTCCAGCCCCCTGGCATGCTGTAGCTCCGCCTCCCCATTTGCACCAAGACCACATACTGGACTCTCTCCCTGTCGATTTATTGCCTGCTAACATGTTTTTGGCACTTTCGATTCAATGTTTCTCCTCCCATTGCAAGAAACTACGGTTAAAGTCTCATTTAAAAGACTTTTTTTCAGGCCGTTTTATTTACAATGGCACACAAAGTAAGACTTCAGAGGTCTAAAATTTAAATGGCAAAATTATTTTTGGAAGACAAAATACAAAAGCTGAAGCTGGATTTTGCAAGAGTTTTTATAGAACAGATTTGACCAGACCAACAAATTTAAAAAGAGGGGCATTAGCATTTAGATGCCCCGTCAAAAAAAAAGCCTCTTACTGGAAATTGTAGGGATACACCAACAACACACCACATTTTATTGAAGTTCCACACTGTGATAGTACTGAATTTTAGTTTGAGGTTCTAGTTTATGTTTCCTGGTCTGAATCCAGAGGCCGAAACCACAGTGGAGTATAGCTCTCAGCAGCTCCTTAAGCTTTGACTTATGGGCTGACAGTGCCCTGCAAATAATTATGCTATTCTTTGGCATTCAGAACATTTTAACTGTTTGTTGGGTTAAAAAAAACCTTACAGCTATGGTTACAAGTAAATTAGCTAAACTACTAGTTTAGGTTGGCTGGGAAATGCAGGAGGATGGCTGGGGATCTTAATGTCTCAGTCATGTTTAATTGATTAAATAAACTGTAACAAATCAACACTTCAGTTGTCTGGTATGATAACCTGAAGTATGTGTGAAAAATCAGGGTATTTTATTATGTCAGACTGGAGAAAGCTAGCTGAGGGTTGTAAAAGCCGACCTATCCTACTGAAAGTGATTTGCAGCACTAATAGCTGGAAAAAAATTAATTTGTATTTAACACTGGGGCAGATCAGGTTTTATGATATAAAGATGCTTTTGAGCTCCCCATTCCTGACTAGGATACATAGATTGATGGATGGATGGTTTTGAACTGGATAATGTGACAGCCCTGCCTGACTCTACTGCTTTATGGTTTCGTGATGATGTCAGGGCACTGTTTCAGGTTAACACAATACAAGACAGAACATAATACATTTGGACATTCACTGTGTCCCATCCATTTTCCAACCTGCTTTACCCTGTGCAGAGTCGCGGGGAGACATGGAGGGTAATCCCATGGCCTAGGGCACAACATTCATTAAATTCACATTGATATATATTTTTAAAAGATTCAGCCCACTCCTCCTTTAGAACACCTGTTTAAGTGATGCACAGCATTCAGGCTAAATAGGGCTGAGGCCTATCCTCCACCAAAGGCAGGACAGATGGTGCCAGGAACTCATATTGCGAATGTGTTGCAGGCGTGACTCGCACACTAATGACTCACCCGTTCCGTCTCTCCGTGTCCGGCAGTGTGCTGACTCAGCAGAAAATGCGAACGCCAGTGCCATTATTCGCCTCTTGTTATCCATCCCCCGGTTCCGAGGGGGCTGTTCAGTGGTCTCAGCTGTGACTTAGCGGGATCATCTTGGACCCACTCCACGGAACCCTTAGGATGGCTCCAGAAGCTGTCTCCGTGTAACTACAACTTCCTCTGGACTCTGCAGCTATGCCAGCTTGCAGGATTTCTACAGTGCAGAGCCAAAACACACGCCCCTCCTAAATGGTGCAGTTTTTTGGGGCCACATCCAATGACTAATTACATAAATTACAACAATATTGACATTATTGAGTAGCGTAAATCATCCCAATGTCAATACGGATGACATCTCTTGGTAAAAAGTTTTCTTGTATGATTAATATAGTGTAATATATGTATATATAATGTATATAATGTAATATAATGATACAGTTTAGTGGGATATGGATGTCATGTTAATAATTATAATTGAAATGTAATCCTTTCTGCATGCTCCTCTATCTGATCGCCTCTTTTCAGCTTGCATCACCGACCGAATAGAAGAAAAAAAAGGACCTTGTGAGTTTAATTTTGTTCTAAATGAGCTCTCAGGCAAGGCTCTGAAGCCTAGACTTACCAAGAAAATGCATTATGTTCTATCCCTGCTACAAGCGGGGAAATTTTACTGCTTGGATCCATTGCATATGGAGGAAAATCAGAGAATCAGAATCAGAATATCTTTATTGTCATTGTAACGAGTACAACGGAATTAAGTGCAGTCCCTGTGTCAGAGAGATATGTACGAAAATATGTATGAAAATCTGATTTTGGTGACCCATGTATGAATGAAGAAGACACTGAGGGCAGACAAATGAGTGTATGGTTGGAGAATGTCTAACAGAAATACGACAGACGTAAAGGTCACATTCCTTATCATTTTGAAGTTAACCTTCTTTCTAAAAGTTGTGGCTCTTTACAGGGCCTCTACTATTAACTGTGTGCGTGCAATTATAAAGAAACCGATTTAAAATGGAGAGGGTATAAAGGAGAACAATATGGTAATAATTTTCAGGCTTGTCCTGTGATCTCATGGGGCTGGTTGCCATGCAGCATTTGATAGGCCACCCCAGAAATCAGTCGCAGCATTTTTAAATGTCACCTAAATGTGGGTGAACTAAATGTGGGTGAACACCTTAATGAAAATACCATATGTTTACGCTGTTTTCTGCAATACTCTTAATTAGTGTTGTTGACAACTCTGCTTTAAAAGGATATTACACTTCACTTTACAGTGGTTCTTTATAGTCAAAGGGCAGAAATGTTCCTTTGACACAAACCTTAAACTGTACTAGACCCACAGAGCTGCAATATTTTTATTTGCAGGAGCAGTGCATGCCTACTGCAGGAAGTGGAAGAGAGTGTGGGTGTGCTGCAAAACTTGAAGGGACTTAGAAGGTTCTGGAAGTACACCATTCAGCTGTTTTCTCCAATGGTGGGGGGCGTGAAAGGACGGTCAGATGCAGAGCTTCTATTAAAAGATCACCAGAGAACCTATGAAGGCGGCAGCCACACAAGGAGCAGCAGTGAAATGCTGCAGGTTGGCAGAGTCCATCGCGGCAGAACACCAGAACATGAGCGATGCAGTGGCTTGGCTGAGGATAACGATGACAGAAAGAACTCAGAACTATACTGAGGCCTTTTCGCCACTCTCCAGAGTGACAAAGTCCTGAGAGCAAGTGACATTAGTGACCTCCAGCTGTCAGGTCAACAGGTATTTATTAAAAGCGTAGGCAGAAAACATTATGTTTTCTTGTCTGATCCCAGATGGTGCCCTGCTGTATCCTGCATAATCAGACCAGAAACAGGGGCAGGATTCCAACACCCAAGCTGAAGGATGTGAGGCTACAGTCAGCTATCCAAGCAGTCCAAGCCCCAGCACTCTAGCTATTCCAGCTAGACTTTAATGTAAACGACTGTGGCCACTCTCCAGACAAGGAGTCCTCTGTTTTTAAAAACAGTTTCAAACAGCGATTATAACTCTCAAACTCAGTCTGAAGACCACCAAAAGGCATCGCCAAGGCCGACAGACACCTCTCACACATCCAGCCCGCGTTGGCGGTCTTGGGATGCCTTGAAATCTAAGCTCGTCTGATGTCTGAATTTAGCTAGAGCAAGCGGAACATATTACTCATAGAGCCCTCCCTCTTCCCCAAATCCTCTGATATTTCCTGCCCGTGAAACGTGTACAAACTTCACCGGAGGCATAAAGAGCTGCAGTTTGCCTACAATTTTTATTCCGTCAAGCAAAATCCAGTTATAGGGCTAGGCAAAAATCTGTTTCTCCTCCAGGTAGGGTAATTTATTCTTTTCATATACAGGTTTTTGCCAGAAACCTTCATCGATGACTTTCTACTCATTCTCATTTTTCCACCTCCCCCACACCTAGTTTGTCTTCTTGAGTGTAGTCACTTAAAAGGGGCAATCCTGTTCAAACTCTGTCATACATGATGTGAACACCATACGTGAATAATACTTATGTGAATGCTGTCTGTGAGTCTGTGTATGTTTGTGAGCAACCAAAATGTGTTCACGAGCAAACGAACAGAAATTGAGAAGGCTTTACATAGCCTACTCAAAGATAAACTTTGGTGTTATGGTGTCCAGTGGTATGGCATTGCTCTTATTGTCTGGAATCCCGTTAGGGTGATTTGTAGTGAGGGGGAATATACCCCTGGCATCTAGGGCCCCAATAAAGTATTCAAACCCTCCTGACTATTTGTTTATGAACAGCACATAGGGTTATAAGGTTACATTTCCAGCCACAAACCTGGTCTCAACTGGTTTGGTTTACTGTTTTCTGCAGCCTATGTGTAATTACATAATGCTTAAAAAATGCTCGTCTAAATTAGAATAGTAGATTTGTGCAGAGTTTAATTAGGCAGCTGCATCATGTGCGTCTAAAAATAAGCAGTGTAGTGTTTTTAGACTAGTTCGATCAGGTTTGAGAAGCCAGCGGTTGGATAGCTCAGCTGCAGGGGCGTAGGTTTGGTTTGTTGGTGGGGACCAAAACACCTGCCAAAAGTTGCATCAATTTCGCACGTTAGAATCCCTTCCTTAAATCTACACCTCTGCTCAGATGTCACAAAATGAAAGACAAAAGCCAACAATGAAAAATATCTTGCGTAAATTACTGCTAATGACATTTAATCATTTTTGGTACTCTTTCCATGACAATATCAATATATACTGACTTGAAACTAAAACAAGGGTTAAAACTGTGGTGATATAACATTCATGAGAACAAGGAAGGACGAGGAGGCAGGCATAGGGCAACTGGAAGGAATTTATTCTGACAAAATAACTAAAGACAAACAAGACCACAAGGAAACCGAAACCAGGAATGAGCAGACTAGCAGCCAACATGAGGGTGTAACGTTAATGACCGGACTAGGGACCGCAGGCCTGGGAAGCACTTTTATGCATGACTAATGAGGGGTCAGATGAGGGGGAGCTGGAGATGGAAATGAGTGTAAACTATAAACAGGCGTGGCTTGTTAGTCCCACGTGAGGGAAGAAACAGGAGTACCAGGAGACGGGGCATGACAGGTGAGCCTGGAAGGTATTCCATGAAACGTAGAGCACAAGGCAGTTGAACACCCTGAACGGAATACTCATCTATCTCAGGACACACAGAAAATCATACACTATGGGCAATTCAGAGATACCAGTTCCTCAGAATGGCATGTTTTTAGAGCAGGAGAAGAAACTGTTGTACTGAAAGCAAACACCACATGAAATCAGGAAGAACAGTGGTACCTGATAAGCCAACATGTCACGTCATTGTAGTTTTTGTAATTCAAACATAATATTTCAGTAATCTTATTTTACGGTATATAGGTGTTCTAACAACTATATGAAACCGTGGCTGACAGAAGTTTCTGTCCAGATTATTTCTCAATATTCCTCAAGTGAAAAAATGGTTTCTGATTTGTTGAGCAGATTTGAGATATGCTGCTTGGCTTTTCAGCAGATAGACCAGACAGGTAAAGCACGTGGTGATGCTTTTGCAGATACGAGGTGGCCATGTGGTGTAGGAATTTTGGGTAAACACAATCCCCCACAATGCTCAAACCACTGACAAACCTTGGCGCTATGTGAGGGGGAAGCACTCTGAAGTAATGAAGTTTTTAAGGGCCATCCTCATGCCAATGTCGTACTGTCAGGAAACCTAGAGCAGTTCTGCTTTTGTAATTACAACCTCAACGCACAGCCATATGTCTGCAAGATGGCAACCTTGGCAAAACATAGGCGTGGTGTGAAAACTTAATGCTACATTTAAATTCTGAGCATGTGAACAATGAAAACCACCTGTTACCTAAGTTTGCCTGTTTTGAAAACTGAACTCCAGTTTGCGTTAAAATCAATGCAATACATTTTTAATTTTTGGCCTTTGCCACATGGCTGTCCCCATAGGTAAACACTTTACCAAGAGCATTACAAGTACCGTATGTCAGGTAGGCATAATAGCAGGTAAGACTATACTACTCAAAATGTTGGTGGAAAAAATATTAAGGTGTGAATTTAGTAGAGACAAGGAAACAAAAAAAATTGGCAGACCCTGGCCCTTTTGGGAGTAATAATCAGAAAGTAGTATTTTTCAATAAAAAGTAAGAGTGCTTCTATCAAGGAATGTGTAAAGTCAGCCTATGATATTCAACAGATAGATGCCTTTATTTTGTTTATTTATTTTTGCTTACTGTAAAGCTTTACCTCCATGGAATGCATTTCAAAAATTATTTAGGTACACAGTCAGGAAAAAAAGATTTTTTTTCTTGCCATTGTCCAAGACAGATTCCAACATGTGCAGAGCTGCCTGGGTAATTTAAGGACATGTTCTCGGCAACATCACCTGGGAATTCCAAGCAAAACGGGATTGTAGCTATGATTACAAATCTGGGGATTCCCCACAGATGTCTAAGAGCCTCAGTGGAGTGTGGCCTGGCAGGGTGGGTGTAATACTGAATGAGTCACCAAGGATGTTTTTTGACTTCTGGTTTATTTATTCCAGATTCAGCTAGCAGCATTTGAGGCAGGTGCCTCAGGGGTTGCTCCTTGGATACCGTAGGGGCCTCTCAGCTCATTGCTTGTCTGTACAAGTGTCTCTTTGGGCAGCAGCCAAATGGACACCCGAGGCTGCCAGAGGTGACAGAAGAGAGAGGTCACTCGCAGATTACCAGACACAGTCCTCACACACGCGTCACCGGTATGACAGTGCTGAGGCCAGGCAGGCAAAGGGCAGGCATGACTGCTATGTGGAGCAAGGGGGTAGTGGAACAGGAGCCTCTGGCTTCGTTGGCAGGCTGACTCAGCTTGGGGGTGGGGGCCCCGGGGTGTCAGACATCTGTGTGCTGTGTTCAGTCTGAGCTGCCCCCTAAGCGATGGCATGGGGATGATGCTGCAGGGAGAGATGGTTAGGAGGGGGGAAAGAGAAGAAATGGAGATGCTTTGCTGCCCTGAGTGGATCCATCCATCCATCCATCCATCCTTCTATCCATCATCCATACATGTCCCATCACTTTATCAGGGTCAGGATCACTAGGGTCTAAGCTGAAATGCTGAGACCTCCCTCTCCCTAGCCACCTCCTCCTACTCCTCCAGGAGGATAACAGACCATTCCCAGGTCAACCAAGAGATTCAATCTCCAGTGAGTCCAGGGTCTGCCCTGGGGTCTCCTCCTGGCTGGACATGCCTGAAACACCTCCCATGGGAGGTGACCAGGAGGCATCTGAGACAGATGCCCAAACCACCTCAACGTGGGGAAGCAGCAGCTCTACTTTGAGCCCCTCCCGAATGTCTGAGCTCCTCACCCTATCTCTAAGGCTGAACCCAGATGCCCTGAGCATCTTGGATCCATGATCACCTTCTTTTTGCACTTCCCAGAGCTTGTGACCACAGCTGGAGTTTACGTGATTCATGAGTTGGTACAATTAGCTGAAAAAACATGTTAATGGCCACATTTCTTATCATGTTGCTGCATTAAGAAATATAATAACGATAAAGTTGAAGGTGATGATGAAGACCATCCCATCCAGGACGTACCCCAGATGTGTGCCCTACGCTGTCTGGGATAGGCTCCAGTCCTCCCCTGCAACCCTGACCAAGATAAGAGGTTAGAAAATCACTGGATGGATGGAAATAATAATGATGATAATGATGTTATAAAAATAACAATAATTTCATTTTTACTTAATTTTAGCATTACTGTTGATTTTGAATTCTCTTTCTACACTTTTGCTGGGGACTGATAAAATAACTCATACTCAGCCCGGAAAAGTTAGTAAAACTTAGTTGAGTCTTTTGTTTTTTGCCTGCCTTGACATTTTTGACTTTCTTTTTTGATGGGAAGGGACTGAGCAAAATCTCCTGTCCAGAAATGGCGATTTTGCAACATTTGGAGGCTGCATGGTCACTAAGTGGTACAATTAGCACTGATCAGGTAGGAGGGTGGAGGCAATCAGTGCACTGTCCCTGTCTACAGGTGACAGCTGACACTCGTGTCATGCTGTCCTTGGGGTCTTCCGCTGTGTGCCCTTTAGCCTGAGTAATCCTAGGTCGACTGAATTAGTATTATGTAGTAGTATGGTCAGTTGGTTTTTGCAGGTTAAAGGAATGTGGTATGAGTCAGATAGGGCTGTACATGTTTAGAAAATGTGTAAATAATAGTCCAGATAAAGGTACAGTGCCTTGTCCGGAGATGAAGCAAGCTGATCTTGGAAGCTTTCTTGCTGTTAGTGCTGAAATGTTAAATTGCAAGGCAGACCCATATCTCTGCCTGCACCATATGCCCTTGTTGTGATATCAATGAACTTTCCGCTACCCTGTGAATTCCTCCAGCCTCGCAGTCCAGATCCGATGCGCTAAGGGAGCGTGGCCTGGCGTTTCACAAACATGCAGCTTCGGAAAAGTGACATGTACCAGAGGGCCCTTGTCCTCACCTGACCTCATCACTGTCACATTACAGGCGTTTGATGCGTTCACTACTAAAGTAAATGTTTTTTTAACAACTTTTCTGTTCATAATGAGTTTCTCATCTAGCAATCATTTTGCTTGAAGATAGCTGTATTCATCATATTTTTTTTTTTTTTGTAGTTCAAGAAGCATATATTTTAACTTCACAATTTATTTAATCTCTTTAACAAAATAGGCATAAATTCCACTAGAGGGACCAGCATGGTGGATGCTCCCTTCAGTGCCAATAGTTTCCGATGCAGCTTACGCAAAAGCCACAACTACTAACTTTCCCCCACGCAAATAGCAACTCTGTTTTCCACCATGTCCTCAATACATCTTTCAGTAACCCAGGACAGAGCAAAGTTAGGTGATGAACACCTGTGTCCCTTGTAACCGCATTCTAATAATATAAACCAGTTTGCCGTCGATCTCTCCGTCTGGCAGCCCAGACCTACACCCCCCCACCCCACACAGCAGCCAAAACGGCTGTCTTATCGTTATTCCCCTGTGTTTTGTAAAAGCTTCCCCCACAAAGTCCCCATTCCTGCCTCCCACCATTGTGTCACGTTGGTCTGTTTGCTGTTCTAAGCAAAGCATTACAATTACAATTACTCCCAGTGTGATATAAAGAGGATAAAGAATTAAGCTTAAGTGTCCATACATTTCTGCAAATAAGGCTCGATATTTTTGGTATTTTAAAATCATTCATGAACGTGTTGTGTTGTCGTAATGTTTAAAGGTGATCTCAAATCTGAATAACTACACCAGGTAGAGGTACATAAAAATTAGGCAATAAAGCTGCTGGCACTGTATGTCCAGAAAGAAACGTCAATGGTTAATGAAAACTGTCATGACCTGAAAATGCACACACGACCATTTTTATGGGTAACTGACAGGACATGCTTCCCTTTCACTCTAGTTTACCCTACCAAGAGAAGGGGGCAAACAATGATTTTGCAGGATTGTGGGGCTTTCACTCCAAGTTATGTAGAGATTTTTTGCCTTTAACTGCGGGTCATTTGTATGTTGTTAAATTCTCACTGTGACTTATATAGATGTGGATATCCAGGAATGTGCTTGGCCAGCATTCTCTTGCAGTCATTCATTGTGATTGCAAACTATGACCAGAACGATGTTGCTCAATCGACCATGTAACATGACTTGACCAACTGTAGAGGGTGGATAGTACCGACCAAAAGAAGTGACTCACACTGGAGTTCTGATGTCCTTTCTGTAAATGACACAGTGGTCACCAAGATGAACTCAGCATATGTTTCCCAGAGCCCACCGCACGTCAGGTAAACAATGGAATTTCATCTTTTTCGTCTGTAGTATCCAGCCAGCATTTGTGTGGGGTGTAATTTACATTTAGTTCTCCCAAAGAATTAATTTCTTTTTGCATTTGATTATCATCCATTCCATCTGTGATTGAAAATCTGCTGTAGGGGTAAGAATCGTGAATTTATGCCTTTGATACCACTTAAACTGACTTTCTCAGTCCAGCACCAGCTTTTATTTTGTCATTCTCACTTCATGTCAATCACACCACTTATGATTTACAAGCTTAGCAGATCTGCCCTAACCAAGGTGATGAAGGCTTCTCACCATTTGTGTTAGCGTCTGGTATCAGCTTTCTTGGCTTTTTTACGAAGAATACTTTTAATGCTTTTTTAGAAAAAAAAAGAGCCAATTTACTGAACATTTCAGCCCAGGCACAGTGCTTGAGAATATTGTAGCTTCAAGATAGAATCTAAAAAAAAATCATTCTACCTTGTAGCCAAACCCCTTCCACTTATCACATGATGGACTGCATGGAGATACTTTGGTATGGAGTGGCATAGATTAGATCAGAATTGTTTGGCAGATTGGTCATGTAAATTCCAGAAACGTGACCATAGGAAGTCCCACTTGTGGGATTTTCCCAGCAGTCTTCCCTCTGGCGGAGCTCTGATTTGCACCCCTTCCCCCACGCCCCTGCCTGGGACTCGCAACAGGCTCTGACTTTGAATCAGAGGCCTGGACTTCATCTGGTGAAACATGCCAAGCTTGAACATCTGCTTAGCAATGAAGGTGTGACGCTGTCAGTAACCCAAGGGGAAATTAGCCTCAAAGCACCTGCAGACTCACTGTAATAAGTTTTCAGCTAAAGCTGAATCTGAAAAACAGAACTGGACCATATAGGCCTGAAACATACCGTCACTTTAAGAGATTAACCCAACTCTACTTTCGCTTTGTGGCCTGTGGCCTGGGTAACTGCAAAGTAATAATCACAAATACTATTTAAAAATGAAACTGTTTCCAATATTTACTTACATGAAACAATCAGCACATTTCAAGACATTCCTTTATGGACCGTTACCTGATGGGTCATTGTGGGGATGTAAAATTTATATGGGAATATAGTATAGTATTATAATAAACATTTGTCCATAATTTCAATTGAGTTAAATAATTTCAAGCACAAAAGTTCATTCTAAACAGGATTCCATCAGCTTTTACAGCTAACGAGTCAGTTCTAGTTAAGTTAAAAAAAAATGAACATGCTTTCTCACCCCAAAGCTGACAAATCAGCTGAGAAAGAAAAGTGGAGGTCAGAAACATGGATACACACACATAAGGCCTCCACCCATTTGAAGCTGTTTGTTTATGTTAGTTTCAGCTTCTCACGTTATTAAGACGGGCAGGAGTCTTGCCGGTTTGCGTGAGGAGCTGTGACGTCTGCAGTGACCTCGTCTAAACCCTCTGCTTTTAAACAAAACAATACTGACATCCGACTCCCATCAGTCAAAGCGGCGTGTGTAAAGAAGCAGGCCCCGTGTTGGCCGAGACGTGGGCTTGGTGTTACTGAAATATTGGTAGCCTTCTTTCCCATTGATTTGATGAAGATTCTGGAAACATAGCCAGATCCGGAGCCACTCATCAACACGGCAGTCCTCACCAGGAGACCAGAGCCGTCTATGGAGGCAGAAACCCAGTAGTGATCTCACGCTGCCGCAGGCATGCAGACGGGCCGAGACCCCAGCAGCTGTGGCCCCAGCCAGTATAATGGTCCACGGTCTACCCCTATCAGGTTCACGCAGACGCACCGGGGGTGTGGACCGGCAGCAAATAGGTCAAACCCCCCCGGGGTGGCAGGGGAGGGCGGAGGCGTGTGCTGAACATCTGTTGCTTTGGCAACATTTGTGCTTCTGTCACCGCAGAAGTTTGGCAGAGCACAGGGGGTCACCAGGGTTAAAAAGGGCCCGACTCCATTGCCTCGCCTTTGGGACTTATGGTTGTACTGCACCAGGGTAAACTGTTTGTACATACTTCACCACATAATGTTACCCTTCCCAGCACAGTTGCTATAAAGCAACAACATAACATCTACGTATTTAGCAGCAACCTTTGTCCAAAGTGACATACAAGTAAGCAAAGCTTGGGATCAGAGAGAGTGACAGCCAGCTATTTATGAAATTAGTGACACAACAGATGTTTATCACACTTCAGCATAAGAGAAACTGCAAGAGGAAGTAAGTGAAAACCATTGCAACACCACTAATATTACAAAAAAATGAATCCCAAGAATAATAGGGTAACAAAAACATGCTGTGGGGTCAAATGAATGAATCACATTCATGTAAATAAAGATATGGCAAATATAGATTAAAGAATATAGACATGGTGCATTTTAACTTCCAGCTTTCTTCTGAACTGGGGAATGGTTTCAACTTTATAAATCACTTTACACTGAGAAGTATAAAATTGAGCATCGAAGAGTTTTAGAGCTGAAAATACCAGACATTGTAATTCCACCAAGTTTTGATGGTGATTTTAATGTTGCTGTGATGGATTGAGTTCAAGCGACCAGCAATCTGCCAGAGGTGCACGTAGAAGAATTTAATAGGTGATGATGTTGGTCCATTGACATTCTGGTAGACAAGAGGTGCTGACATTTACAGTAGATATACATCGTTTACAGATGCTCTCTGCTTAGACACCCCCTCGCACACACAGACACATATGATGGATGATTTAGACAAATGTGCCCAGCTGCATGTTGGACTGGAAAAAGACAGAATACTCAGAGGAAGCCCTTTATTTACCCTTATTATTTTGTCCAAATAGGAATATCTTTAGCTAATCCATCCATCTTTTAACCACATATCCTGGTAAGGATCGTGGGGGTCCTGAGGCCTATCGCAGGCAGCACAGGGTACACTTGGAATGGAGTTCCAGTGTTTTTAGATAATATTTCTATCTTTTAAAGAGGTAAGCAACAGTATTCCACGATACAAAACATTAAAGTCTCATCTATGAGGAAACACTGCACAAGACTGCATTTGCCAATTATATATCAATAATTTTTCTTCTGTTCTAATGCCCTCCATGCATGTGACTTGCCGAGTCATTAAAAAAAAAGTAGCTTAGACACTCCTTCTCATATTTTTATTTAATGGAGTATCAGATCAAATCAAAGCATTTGTGTAACGGTTGTTTTTTTTTCCCTGATTTTATTTTTGTCCATATTTCAGGTACGTAGACATCTGTCTCTGTGTTTCACACACATAGTGATTCAGTTCATGGGTCTGTGACAAAGTATCCAAGTCGCAGTGGAATTCACCCCAAGAGTTATGTCGCAACTTTAAAAGTTACCCTGGTTTGAGAAGAAAGGGTGGGGATGACAACCTGACATGACATTTCTGGCAGCTTACTGGCTGAAAATCTGTATTGTGCTTGACAATCCCCTGCAGCCATGTGGATGTCTGCCATTGTTCTATCAACAACTTGGGTTTGACAAGTACAGGAAACATTTCTTTCAATGTCACACTGGAAATTACACTACTAGTAGTAATATTTAGACTCAAGCACTCTAAAAATATACAATAAATCACTTGAAATGTTTTCACAGACGTTGTATAATCTGACATTTGTGGATTAATTGATATGACCTCAGGATTCAAGGAAATTAGGGTGAATAAAAATAATTTTCTGGTCATTTACAGTAATTATTTATTTTGCCTTTCTCTAGAAATGAACAAAGTGGAAATCACTGCATATAGTATCTGAAGGGAAGGTGTAATGTCTGAATTTGCTCCACTCTGTAGTTTGATGTGTAGACTCGAAATCAGAAATGTCTATTAATTTTGGAAAGGTGATGTAGTTAGAAAAACAGCCAGTCCAGCAGACTGATTTAATTGTCATGGCTTATTTCACTATGTAGTGTCTACATTCCATACCATAAAAACAGCAATAAACAGACAATTAAAAAATGCAGAAACAGCTGTTCAATGTATGCTGAGTAATTTAAGTGTACCTTAATTATCCCTGGGCTTAACACAATCAGTAAATCACTGGATATTTATTTTCAGAATTAGAGAGACATAAAATATTAAACACTGCAAAACATAAACAAGAAACACTTAAAGACAATGACTCCTCTAAGACTAATACTTGGCTAGCCTTACTTTCAGTGCTGTACCAAAGTAATAAATGTGCTCCCTTGAGATTGTGTGATAATCCTCCATCTATCTGGAACACAGAGGAGCCTCGGAGTCTGAGAGACAGCCTGTAAATAGTAGCTGGGTTTCGTCCGTCACCGGTAGCTACTAAAACAAAGTTATGAAGAATATCAGAGGCACACTGTTGGGCAGAAGGGTGATGCCATGTTGTGGTCATGCACAAGTAGTGTTTCATATTCAGGAATGTGATCTATGTAAAGGCATTAACCTGGGGGTGAAAGAAATCTGAAATGATACTGATAAGTTTTGAGAAGTCAAGTAAAAAGGGTAATTGCCCTGTTTATTGAAGTGCCTCTAAATATTTAATGTCAAAGATGTTAACGTTTAAATATAAGTCCCAGAATATAAGGTATTATTATTCCAAATGACTCATTGTTCCATTAAGATGTGCACATGAATGGTCTGGTGTAGGACAGCATTTCTAGGATTGGGTGACTGTAAGGTGGGACGGAGTCAGGTGAGGGGTTTGGACATCACGGTGCTGGGCAAAATCAGGTGATGAATGTGAAGGTTCACTTTACTGCTGCCTTATAACCAGCTCTACGAGACTGGAATGTAGCCTAATAATGGCCAGACCCTGATGCCTGTTTTCTTTTTTTGACTCTGACAGGGAACGCTTGTTTTTCCTTCCTCCCCACTATTTTTAATGTAGGCATCTCCACTCCTGAACCAAAATTAAGTCTTTACTCTTTCCTCCCACTTTGTGTCACAGGATTCTGTGGCATCCTGCCCAGACCAATTACATTTTATGACATGCAATTATATATAATACACGTGTACATTGCACTTTAACTGTTCATTGTTTCATTTCATAAAGTCTTCCGCAAAGCAGATCATTCAGACACCTAAACAAGCGACTGACTTTACAGACATGCAACAGCCTTCAGGTTAACACTCTCAGAGCAGAATCACAATAAGCTTGTCTGGCTACCCCGTCTGACCTTCCATTTCTTGCTCTAAGCTAATAAGTTGCAAATGAAGTGCAAATTCCTTCAGGCTCTCCTGTCAGGGAGGTGACAGTGAAAACATTTAAAAACACAAGCAACTGTACAAACAGCAGCTTGTGACATGACATCAACAAGTTGTCAACAGAGAAAGAAACGGGTGGCTATGAATTGTTCATTTCTCAGTTTCTTGTCAACATACGGCAACGTGGATTCACGGGTTAGGGTCACAGGGCTGAGGGTAAGGTGACTGTAGTTGCTTGTGTTGGTTTGTTCCCAAAGTCCCTCTATTTGTGTCCCATGGTAAATAGTTATGTTTTATGCTCTTGCCTCCAGTGAACGTGTCAACTCTCAGTCCATACCGTTTCAAAGTTGTCTCATCGTCCTCACCAATACCCAGCACCTATGAACTTGAGGACTGCATTCCTAATAAAACCATATGATTCCATTCACAGTTATGACTGGGGTGATTCATGCAGTGACCTGTAATGGCAACTTCATGACTTGCAGTAACTGGTTCAGAGACTTTTAAAACTGTTAAAATCACTATTATTAGTAATCACAATAACCAGTACAACCACTGAGAACAGCCAAACGGACAATACCATTAAAACCTACCCACCCATCCATGCATCATTGTGGTAGAGCTGCAGGCCATCCACTGTTAACAGTGATTCTTAATTTTGTCTGAGAACCAGGGACTGTTTACATCTTAAATGAACAGGAAAAAAAAAAAAACAAAAAAAAAGACGGATGCCTGTATGTGGAGTACCATATTTGAATCACTCTTAAGGACCTGTTTCTCAAGCAACTTATCAATTGGTAAACAATATTTCTTCTATCAAACAAATAAAAACAACTGCTATTATAGCAAAACAGATATTTATTGTCATACACAAGGACAAAATTAAAAACTAGACAAAAAATAAATCATTCAGAATATGAATGTCTTATACGTAACATGTGGACAACACTGAACTAAAAAATACATTACACAAAAGGTAGATACAGTACAAATAGCAAATCATTTTAATAAACAAAAAACATATTGCACTTTTGTTCCTAAAACCTTTCAGATCCCCTTACCCATTTAAAATGGTTTAGTTCCTAACATTCAAATCAGGAAGTCAATTTGACACTGGACTATGGTATGAACCTGTGTTAAAACAAAGGAACATTATAAATTAAATACAATTTTCAATTTAAAAAAATATCAAAGTATTCATTCAAAGCATATCAACTAAATTGAACTTGGAACAAAGCATATCAACTAAACTGAACTTGGAACACTAGTGTAATTCATTTTTGGAGATCTCTCTTAGATCCATCAACTTCTGCGTACTCCAGTACTGAAGCCACTCTTTCCTACACGTACAGAACAAAAACACCTGCTTATAAAAATGTAGATTAATGCCCTATGTTTGAATTTTTTGGTGGAGGGAGGTCGCAGGAAATGTTCATCTGGGGATTATGGGGCGAGGTTCCCTTTAAGACCTCCTCAAAAATCACTCAGCAACATAAATGCAAGGTGATAACAAGCACTCATCACAAAAAAAAAAGTCAACATCATCAAGGCCACTATGATAAGTTTACCTTTTAAAAGTATATTGGTTGATGATGTTAAAAAGAACACTGGAAACAGCAGTTTGCCAGTTCTTTGCAACACACATGCATGAATTCGCAAAACTGTGTTAGCTACTCATGACAAACTCTTGATAAAAACACCGATAAATGTTTTGTATGGTTATTTGAGGAATACATGACTTTTTAACCTTGTTAAATTACTGAATAGCATCTCTTGTCCAGACCTTCTCACCACAAAGGCTCTGCTGGGAAGCCGCATCCACCTTAGTGACCCCCTGCTCAGCCAGAACCACAAAACAGCAACAATCTTCCTTCTTACCAGGTCAACTTGGGTCTTTCTCCTGTTGACCATTTTACTTTTGTCTATGTTCGCTTAACAGAGATGAATAGTACTAGTAATAACAATAATAGTAACAATGCTTTTAAAAATGAAGGGAATGTCACCACCATCTCTGTGTCTCTTCTTTCAATATGAGACTTTACAGTGCAATTACAAGGACAGTTGCTAACGTATGTTTATACTTTTTCCCGCCTGATCTATTTGGCAAGTGAAACCACCTGAGTTGGGTGGCTTTTTCAGGCAGCTGGTACCACAGTGCCACTCTCTCAGTGGGGAGGCAAACCCTTAAGTCCAGTTAAGAATCCTGCCATTTCCCCTCGCTCTGAGCAGGTCCCTGCTGCGCCCTGCTCTCTGCCACACCTGCCCTGAGCTGGGCCGACTCCTCTACCATAGGCATCACTCTGAGTGACCAATGATAACGCAAACAGTGGTTGGCTCCAAGGCAACTGACATTTAGAACAAAAATTAAATAACGATAAGAAGCCATAAGGTTGGAAGTGGACGAGCCCATGTCGAAAGAGCCTGAGTAACACTAAATCATGCCATGTAGTGAATCCAGGCTACATATTGTCAAGGTGACTTGACAATGACTTTAAAGTGTTTTCCATTCACCATATCATTTGAAGTTGCAGATAAGCATTCTAGAAGGAAAGCCTTCAGGCTGAATCCAGAAAACAAGCAACAGTAAAACAGTAGTGATTTAGAAATGAAACCACACAGAACGAGTGATGGGTCATTTGTTTAAAAAAAAAAAAAAAAAAAATCTGTCAATCACCGACTCCTGCAACCGGTCACCGACGTTTCTCACGTCTTCTCTTGGTATTTTACTTTTCTTACTTTGTTCTCCACACTGGCGTTCTGCTCTGCTTGAAAATCACGCATGTGCCAGTCACATAAAGGAATAATGAAAACAAAAAGCAGGAGAAAACGCAGTTTTGCACGCAAGTCCAGTGTCTTCCTCTGCCAGACACTTGTAATGGAGCTCATGCGGCTCGCCCCTAAACATGACATACAGCTCCGAAGATCAGCCTGTACCATCCTACGGACCTTGCGGATGGGGAGGGGGAAAAGAGGGGCTCGTTTCTCTGTTTTCTTTTAAGTTTGTTTTTCGCTCTCCTACAGCAACGGTGAAAGCTGTTGCTGCAGGGGAAAAAAAAAAAAATAAAAAAATCTAAAAACCAAACCTAATCAAAACAAGACTCCCGGCTACTCTGAGCGGGTGACGCAGTGTTTTCAGCGCGATGGGCAAGTGTCCGGTCTTCTCTCCTCAATTCCCCTGACTCGCTCTGGATTTGGATCAACCTGAAGTATTTAAAAATAAGAAAAAAAAGACACATAAAGAAACAGATTTTAATGTGGATGCGGTTTATATACTGCTAGCTAACAGAATCAGAATATCTTTATTGTCATTGTAACGAGTACAACGAAATTAAGTGCAGTCCCTGTGTCAGAGAGATATGT
>JAACJT020000095.1:19979525-20009061 GCA_009936485.2 Gymnarchus niloticus
ATAATATCAAATATGAATTGTAGTTTAAAATAAGATAAGTAGACAGCACTCAGTCTGCCTGAGACATTATTGCACGACAATAGTCACGACATTATTGCAGACTATAATATAAAAATAAAAAACAAAGCCATTCAAACTTGAGGACCATTAAATGTGTCAGTCAAATTTAAGTTTCTCATACCTCAGAGTAGAGTGGAGGAGGCAGGTATCTGAATTCTTGGATATACGCTAACAGGGGTCCCTCAAACTCATCCCGTGCCACGGCCAGCTCTGGCCGACTGTGCCGATGCCCCTCGGTGATGATTTCCGAATAGCTTGGCGGTGCTATGATCAAAGACAAAAAGGATCAAGATATTATGACAACTGACAAACTACCTGCTTAGACGTTATTACTGCTTTGATGGAATGCCAGGCTGAAATGTCAATGCCAATAATCCCATCCAAGATATAAACCTTGGATTGAAACACTCTGATTTATATCTAAAATAGTTCTTCACCCTTCATGCAAAACCTAGAGTATATTATGGACTGTCCACGTCTCTTTTGTTAATACATTGCTAATGTGACTAAATGGCTAAAACTAGCAATACGTGTTCACGTTTGAAGTGATTGTCATGCGCAGTTACACAGGAATGGCCAGCAAACGATGCCAATATCACTGGCCCAGCAGCCACATACCTTCAGGTCTTTCCGGCAGGCCCAAGCCCAGCCAGCTCATGGTCATGCTGCACTGGCTGCTGACGGAGGATGTCCGGCTGCCAAACGGGTGTAGCGGGATGGTGCCAATGACCAGCGGAAGGTTAATGGACAGGTTCATGGCACCTGGGATGTCCACATATACCTGTGAAGGTCGCCACGGAGCGGAGGCAGAGAACAAAAGTGAGGTCAGAATGGCAATCTTCTCAGAGGTCACTCCAGCTGGTTGTAGCTCCTCGGCTGGGAGGCACACTCACTGTTAAGGAATACTCGACTCTGATGATGCTGCAGTCCAGGATGGAGGGGGACACAGGTGGAATCTTGAGCATTTTGCCGTTCCATGTTTCCGTCTTCCCAGAGGACAGCGACTCCCCACGCAAATTGGCAACCAGCTGCTTGACCTCCTTCATCTTCCCTTTGGCGAAGAAGGTCTGTGTCTGATAAACCGCTGCCTTTGGTACGACAATGCGGGACGAGCAGTTCTCGATCTCGGCGAAGATCTGGATGGACTCTCCTGGAAGAGACGTCAGCAGACGTCTGGTAAATGTGACACCGTAACCATCCACGGTTAAACACCAGCAGGGAATTCAAAGGCTCCCGTGACAAATAAATGTCGAACCGGCCACTTCAAGAAAAGGACCTCCAGGTATGAGATCCAAGGATGAAAAGTTTCTCTCACCTGGGGTGTAGCCCTTTCTTTCGATTTTGGCACTTAGGGAAATGGGGCCTGAGGTACAGAACCAGCAACACAAAGTCTTGTCTTTTGTGCCTGCCTGGGGTGCCTGTGCAAGACAGAAGGAAGCAGAGCATTAACCGCGACTCGCCTGGGCCGCTTACAAAATGCATCCATACATGCTCTCGGCTTCCTTACCGCTAAAAAAAAAAAAAAAAAAAAAACAAAGTTCTTAAATTATGATTATACAAAAGGAATTCAGTCTCTTTCCTGGTAAACTTGTCAAGGCATGGCCATCCTTTGTCCCAGGGATATAAAAGTTCTTAAAATAAACACCTAACATAACACCCACAAGGAAGAACATCGTTGGACACACACAAGCACTAATTTTAAGCCTAAGCAGATCGTAGCACTCGATATCACTGCTAAAACACAGGGTAGACAAAGGGCACACAAAGGTTACAGGGTTTATATAAAAAGCAATTAACATGTGCAAATTTCAGTAGCTTGGGGTTAAACGGTGAGCAGGGAAAAATTAAAACGCGAAAGTGTGCCAGTTCTGAGTAGAGGCAGCAGCCAATGAGCACAGCAGAGACTGGAAACAGCAGCATTTTGCCAGCAAAAACTCTACCCTAATACACCTAACGCAGCTTCCCTCCTGGCCGAAAAGGGTGGTCCGGCGGTGTGGGCCCTTACCAACAGTAAGGGAGTGTTGATGTCAATGTGTTCGAAAACGGTGAATTCCTTCTTCACTTTCATGGGCAGGAACCAAGGCCTGTGCAGCTCAGCTTTCACCCAGTACCGCACATTACCATGTTTGCCTTCAAAGGAGGTAGCCAGCGGTCTAAAGATGGCAAACCACAAAACAAAACAAAAGGAGCTTTATATGTATTTCAGTACAATAATCCATGGATTCGCACAACGTTAAGTCATACTGGCTCACAAAATGGTTCTCTCCTGAGTACTATGGGTTTAACATAGCCAACATTACAACAATACAACAAGCTTTTCACCAAAAAAAATAAAAAAAATCAACAACATGGTACTTTACAGTTCTACATGGTGTTTTAATGAGTAATACTCACGTTTGTGGAAGCTCAAGACTAAAAGCATACTCGTGTCTTCCTGAATGGATAGTGGTGAGACCTTCCTCAAAGCTATCTTCATCTGAAACAAAGGAAAGACAATATTCCAAATACACGAATACCATACCTGGCAAATTCTTTATGGAGTCTCCTGAATAAAACACATATAAAGAAAGACAGTTTAAAAATGAAGCAGTTTTGGTTGAGAACACCTTTTAAATTTTTTTGTGGTCACCGAACACACAGAATTCATGCCATTTTCATTTCCATTCCACCAAACCCAGAGAACAGAACAGCCCTTGTTAAAACACTTCACAACACATGCAAAATATGCACCATGGTGATTTCTGAGACACAAAAATAAACACGAGTTCAATTGATCTTTAACTGGCAATAAGGTGCAACTTCAAGATACAGAATCCCTTTAAACACAAATGAATTGGAAAAGAGGCAGATATGCCTTTGACAAGTTATTTTATTAAATTTCAAGAATTTGTTACATATTTTATGTCTGTAAAAGAAATAGTCATTAAATGTGCATTAAAATATGGCATTTACAATAAGACATGAATAAAGCAAGTCAATCAGATGTGCTGTGATATACCTCTTACATTTCAATGCTGCATGATAGGGGTGTTTAAAAAAAAAACTGAAATATTTACAAAAAAGAAAAATCATTTCATACTGGGGGGTATGAGGTATGAAAATTACACAATAAGTCACACTGAATCCCATACAGGCATACAGTTTACACTCATGTAGTTCCAGCTTAAAATACGTATAGAAAAATAAAACCTTAAAAGATTGTGACAGGGTAACATTTCTCTAGAATATTTCTATTATTTTCCGCCACCTCAGCATTCCCACAAGGCTGTAGTAGCGGCAGAACTGTGGTAAACAAGTGCAGAGCCGCCAATCAGCAGCAGACCAGAGCAGGAGACGACCGGCCCAAACCGGAGTGAACAGCTTCGCAGAGCCGCTCTTTCATATGCATACATTACCCTCACACGGCCCCCTAATGGACGAAGCTGGCTACTGCAGCCTCACGCAGCTTGCAAGAACAGTTATTGTTATTATTATTTATTATAACACCAGTATTACCATCATCATTACTGTTATGTATTATTATTAGTGTTGGAAGCGATCCAGAAAGATACTACTATCACTAACAAAAAGAGACGGTCGGCGACGGGAGAAATCAACACAGAGACAATACAGCAGTTGAATTAATGTTTCACCTTTATTGAATGCTTTTTTTAAAAAAATACAAATTTATTCATATGATTTTGAGACAAAAATACTGGTGCCAAAAAGAACATTAATATAACTGTACAGACGTAGACGAAAAATAGATACATTCGAGAAGCTATGTAGCAGGCAACGAGGGTACACAAACATAAAACTGTTTCACAAATATCAGTAGCCACATTTTAATATTTCCATAAAATTATGTTTAGGTCACAAAACAATGCAAACAAGCTAAATACACTGCCGTTACTCTAAAGCTACAGTATCTGCACTGTTAATTCAGCATACTTTGTAGGTAATTTCCCCCAAATTGTTAAAATATGCTACAAATGTATTACACAAGCAACAGGCAAAAAATATATGGCTAGCTCGTCAACAGTTAGCAAGGAGCATCGACTTTGGAGTGAAGGAGAACACTTCAAAGTGATGATTCTTCAAGAGAGCTTTTCTTGCATCGGAAGCGTTGCAAATAATACATGGCAAGATGAAAGTGTGTGTGATCCACCCGAATTAGAAGTAAACTGCTTCTGTTATAATAAAGCAGTTGTTAGATTTCAGTATATGCAGATCACAAAGTCTCGTGGTATTTAATCGAGACTACAATTTGGTTTAATATTACAGATGCATGGTTTATTTGTTCCAGATGTGGCACGTCTTAAAAGGCTATTCTCCAGCGATCGGACATTTCTACGACTTGCTCGGAATAGATAAGTGGTGCAGAGTTGAAATGAATGCGATCCTTTTGAAAGCAGCATTCTGTATAGCCGTATCTGAATTACCGAGGCCCCTGTGACAGGTCCGACACTAAAGTTGCACGTTTCCACAGTCACTTTCTGCAAAGGTATGAGGTCATTGCAGACACGCGAGGCCTCGACCAATCAGAAAGCAGAACGGCCGGAGTCGTGACGTCACATACCCCTCCCCCGCAGCAACCAGTTTCTGAACAGGTTTGAACCGCTTTGAACAAAAGGGTGGAAACTTCGCTAAATTGTCTATAATACGACATTCTCCCTGTACATATCGGATAAAACCTGGGAATAATCACTATGTGTCCCAGAGCGTTTCATTTACAGCTTATTTCACTAAATTTGACTTCTTCAAGTTAAAGTTTATTCATACGCACTGCCAGACGCAGAGGCAGACTTTCTCCTGTTGTTAGTTTGTTAAAGCAAATGTATAAATGTACAAACATACATGTACACACACATCATGGCCTTAGGGGCCCCGAATTAACACCACTTACGGCAATTCAATCTGCACACTGTAGCCAGGGAGTTTTAGCAAATACCATGCATCATGTACGTTGGACCCAATGACAGAAGCACTAACTTTAAGGAAATACACAGGTGACCACTTCAGTGTTTCTTTGAGATATTAAATGCATTTAAGGATGAAAATGGCTATGTGCAATTGTATTTGAAACCCTTGTACCTCGGGTGTTCAACTTGTGACATTTGCTAAACGCTTCTTTGCAAGTGAATCAATGAACCAATTCAGAATGGGGGAAAATACACAGAAATGAAGATCCAGAGGCTTCAGAACGACATCACTGCGCCTTCCACAGCCCACTGCATGTCCTGCTATAAGGACAGCCGGCCTTAAAGCAGGTATATACTGCCAGCATGTCAGGCGAGCATCTTTCACTGACAGCCCAACTGATCTGGAAGCGGTGTGTTTTGCCCTTACCTCGTTCATGTCCGATTAGGATGTCCCTATGGTTTAAGTACTCCAGCTCCTCCGTGTAATTCTGAGTATAGGCAGTGTTGGAGCCAGCATTTCGTGATTCAGTCCAGCGAACTTTGGCTAATCCTTTGGCGTGGATTTTCAGTGATCGGACGCGGATCTCCCCGCTGACTTCCAGGATCACTCTTCCTGAGACGGCATCCCCGCTCGAAAAGACGGCCACGTTGCTGTCATTCAGGCAGTCATAACTTACTGTGAAGCTCTTCACCTTGCCGAGCACCATGGTTACAGGACAGTGGTCAAACTCTATGGAAATGTATAAAGACCTTATAGTAACACCGACTGGTGACTCTGCCCTGCAGGCTGAATCAGCGGTTCTCTCGAAGGCAGTTCATCGGGTTCTGCGAGGCTAAATACCAGGAGCAAGCTGCTGCATCGCGGTCTCTCTACAAAGACAAGTTGCTGGCGTTTCTCAGTGCTTTTTAAGGCAGGATTTCGTGAAAAACAACCCCACTGAGCATGTGCGCATGCGCCACTTCATCCATCCTGCATGGGGGTGGGAGTCGGGGGGGGGCAGGTTTCCCCGAAGTCTGCATGGGCTGCAAGCCAGCTGAGTAGTGAGCACCGAAAGTATTAGCAGTATGAAATCCTTGTTTCAGAAACGTATTAAATCATTAACATGATCTCACATTGGCGACAATGCTACGAATACTTCAGACTGTCAAAGCCCACTCCGTGCTCGGTCAGATCTGTTATACTTACATTGAACTGTTTAAGACCGTAACGTGTGTGTAATATCCACACACTCTAGGCCACTCATTCCGAAAAAAATCTGAATCGACGCAGAAATCCTTTAGCTAGACACTTGGAATTGTTATTTGCATGGTCATTCCAAACTATATAGACATTTAAGAGTATTATTTATATCTGATGCAAATAATAACGGAAAAAATGGTTTGAAGTTTTTCGATTATAATTGTATTTTACACATTATATTTATCGCGGATTTAAGCATAATAATAATATGGTCATCATACTGTAAAATCCATTCATAGTTCCCAAATAGCACCATCTTGTGGACATTTGGACAACGTACATCTTGTCGTGCTCAGTCAGCATTTCATCATGTGGCTCAGTCTTGGACGTTATTGTATTACTGCACATATTATTTGAAGTTCTGACAATCCGTGGATGATTGTACTGAAATACATATAAAGCCCCTTTTGTTCCTACATCTATCTATTTAGATAATTTAGTTCGAAATTATCTTTCGGTTGGTAAACGATATAAAAAGCTTAATGGACAAAACAAAACTGGCCAGTGTGGAAAACTGTCGATCACCCAGGCCTGTGGGTGTTGAAATTATCTCCAGTAAAAGGGGACATTTACGAAAATAATATACTCATATGCCATATATAATTCACAATAGCACAATTAAGATGAGATAGTTACGATTTACTGTCCCACGACAGTAGTGTTTTTCAATAAATAAAAATGCATTACTTCGTAATCACTAATTTCAAAACTGTCTTGATGTATTTCTTTTACAACATTATAGGCAGGACACTATTTTTAAATGAGAAAATGTGGTTTACGAGGTGCGGAACTGGGAAAAAAACACGCTCTCACGAGAAATAGAAGTTCTTTAATTGCTCTTTGGCTTTCTACTTTACGGTAAATTTTTAAAATAGCTTTCATGCACAACTGACAGGAAGGGGCCATTCAAACAAGTCAAACATATTGAAATAATTATCTTGAAAGTTATCCTTTAAAACTGAACGTGCGATATCATAACCCCATGTATAGCGAAATAGGAATAAATCTTCAGCGTGTCAACACTGCCGCCTGCTGTTAATATGTAGTTACAACACAATATGTTTAAACGTGTTCACGTGGTTTTATTGCTTAGCTGACGTTTATATGTAAAGTGATTTAAAATCCAATGCATTTACACAACCTGTGAAAAGTTTTTCCATTTCTTACTGAAATTTAAACAACGTTATATTTCAGTGCATTCAGAAATTAAAACATAGAGCAAGTAAACTGCTGGAGATAAAAAAAAAATATTATAAAATTATTTAAGAAAACTTAATTTAAATTTTGGGCTCAAAGTAGCGACCTTTTGCAGAATAACAGTCGAATACACTCATGACATTCTTTCTGCAATGAAAATCAAATTGCCTTTAGAAAGTTCTTCCCAACACTAATGCAGAAGTTCCCACAAATGTGCTGCCTCCTGTAGGTTGTTTTGTTTTCACCTCTCAGTTCAGTTCATCCCAAACCAGCTCGATGGGATTTAAGTTTGGAGACTGTTGGCGATTCCATGATTTGAAACCTACCATCTATTCTTCTACAGTAATTTTAACATAACCTGGAGGTATGTTTTGGGGTGAAACCAACTAGGCATAGAACAGAGGGTACTGCACGGCACTGTAAAATGCTGTGGTAGGCTTCTTGGTTTAGGGTGCCAGTCACTCGGGACAAGTTGACAACTCTGGATCCAGAGCCCCAGACCATCACACTTCCTCCTCCATAATGGTTCATGGCCCAGGCAGACTTCTTTCTTATTTTGCCATTTTAGCAGTGGCTTTATTACTCCCTCTCAGGCTGTTAAGACTGAAGTGCAAAGTCTTCTCTTCACAGTTGAAACTGATCCTTGCTTACTTCGACCGCTGTTAAGCTGTGCATCGAGCTGATGCCCTCTGCCTATCACTCATGGTTTTAACTCTTGGAAACTTGTCATCTGATTCTGTTGTGCCATTGGGTCTCCCAGACCTCTTAATCTCAGAGTTTTCTCAAGTATCCTCTTCCTCCCTTTTGATGTTGTAGGAAACTGTGGTCTGCAACACCTTGGCTTTCTATGCAATTTCTCTAAAGGAAACACTTAAACCGTTAAGCGTCATAACAGTCTGTCTGTCGTTTTTTTGTTAATTGCCTTTTTCTAACGATACACTACATCCTGTCCAAATAATGCTTCAGAGGGTGTAGTAACACAGTTTGTTCCAAAACTGCTTTTAAACAGTGTTTTTAAGTAATCAACAAAAGTTGAGACACCTGTAGTAATTGTTTGCATAAACTTTCAAGGCATAATTCATTTCCATTACTGTAGAAAAGCTGTGTGTTTTTAATCCATTTCTAGTTCCCTGAAAAAGCCTTTTTATGCAACTCTCAAATTCACATTATTTTTCAGACTTTGGTAACACACACATTTTTTTGTTTGTTTACTTGTTTTACCTCTGGCAGTTTGCCATGTACCTTTGTACCATTTCATGTTATTCACCGGACTTGAACTGCTTAAATATCAATAAAAACTGGGAAAATGGGAGTCTTAAATCCTTTGACTGGTGATACACACACTTGGATTTTTTGCTGAAAAAAAATCAGGTTAAATACTTTACTCTTCCTCTGTAATAACGGGATTTCATCTTTACATTTACAAGTGTGAAGGTTCACTTTCATAATGACGTGTTTTCTCAGTGTTTCTTGAACAGTAGTTTTGTATCTTTAAAACCTAGCTGTCATCATGGCGTATGACATGGCTCCTAACTGTTGAATTGGTAGCTTTCTAAGCGCTGGCAGTTATGGGGAGGCAGGTAATCTGCCTTGGTATGGACCCACTAGCCCTCGAGTATACTGAATGGATCTTCCTCTTACACGTTAAAGTACATGGATTAAATACAACTTCAGATTGGTATCTTGAACCTGATTTGGGAAAGTGTGAGTTTGTCATCATATTTACGCCGTATCATGAAACTGAGGTTGGCTGCATTCAAACCAAGTGTGTATCGTTCAAATTTACAGTGGCTAAATGTAAAAGAGATTGATACGTCGTGTAAAATTTGATGCATTATTCATTCTAAAAACAGATGAGTTCAGAGAACAGCAAAGTAGATAAAGCCACATGGCTTTCGCAGATTCTTTTAGTTTTTGCCAGTTGGTTGGACAATATGAGAATCAATACATACTGGCATATGGATCATTAAGTTTGATTGTGGGAACTTTTTCATCAGATTGTATTGTCATTCTGCACTATGTGATGATCGGCAGAGCTTGTGTTGCAGCTTCAAGTCTGATAGGGAAAAAATGGTGTGTTGGTGTTGCTTTATGAATTGTGCTGTAGTGGTTGACCAGTAAGGTGACTGTACAGTGCATGGTGTGCTTGGAACATCTGATCATACAAGGCTGTCTATATGGTGAAATGAAACATTAGGAAATCAGTATCAGACTGACCAACAGCCTCTTTTCCCTCGTATCTCTCAGGATGCTCAAGTATAAGCAATATAGAGGAAATCTGAAAGACTGTGGACAGTCTTGATTATATATGCATCTTCATGGGTGTAATGTTTGATGTTGTCTACCCTCAAATCATCTAAGAGTTTATTATGTAGATTGAAGATATGAATGGCTCACCTAACATCAAGAACATGATTATTTCTATTTTTAAATAACATTTGAGTGTATTTCTAAATTCATTTGAATGCATTTCAAATATTTAAATTTGGCCTTGACTGTTGGTGCATATGCTCCAGTGATTCCATAAACAGCTGGATAAACTCTTGCATTTTTCCTTATCTATTTATCTGTCACACTGATTTTGAGTGTACCTTCTTCTTCATCTTTCACAGTGGGTGGTGGTCAGACTGCACTGATGTGGGAGTGAGATTTGACATCTTGTTTGTGACAATTTGGGGTCCTCAGCCTGGTCTCTCTGGACAATGGAATAAGCTGTGGTTGGCGGGCAAGGTACCCTAAATCACAGTAGCATCCCACCCGCATCAGGGGTGTGAAAATGGCCACTTTAGTTATTATGCTAGTATTCAGCATTTTATTGCTTTGTGAATAGCTGTCATGGGTTGTATTTTTTAAAAAAAAAAAAAAAACAAATTGAAAATTTTAGTCCTTCATCTTCATGAGTTCGTTCCTCACAGTTGCCAGCACATGCAACCTCTCTTATTGACTGAGCTGGTAGGACATCAGAAAATTGACCAACTATGCATGTCCTTGCATGATCTTGCAGCCTGTCACTCACATTCAGCAGCACCTGCATCCCTTCATTCTTCTGAGGTCTTCCTCCAGATGGCTTTTCTGTCTTCATTTGCATTCCAGTGCATGCCAATATTTTTCATCACACACTGTCAAACTTTTGATGTCATTCTTTGCCAGCTTGTTTGTCATGTACTGCCTGAAGGGACAGAACTCTTTGAATGGAAGAGGGTGTTTCATATATTGTATCTTGAGAGGTAGGGTTGTACGCTTAGAGACACGATCCCTATCTACTTCTCGTGAACAGGAATGTAGCTGACTTCACTGTTTCACATTGAGGAGGCCGGGCATCAGTTATTGAAACCCCAGAAATGTTGTCCAATGATGTTGAAAAAAGCCTAAACTACTGTAGATAGGTTCTCCATTTTATTTGTAAAATTCACATACTATCATCAGACCTATGCGTGCAAGTCAGTTCAATTAAGTGTGACTTAATCAATCAATAGTTGACTTGAAATACACTCATCCCTTCCAGTGGAGTCTAGCCATGTTGTTTCGGTATCTATTTCAGTGATTGGAAGGTTACTGGTTAAAATCCTGCGACATGCTCATATCATTGTTTTATCTCCTTGAAAAACAGCTCATGGAGAGCTATATGGGATATGCAAAAACTTAATTCCAAAGCGACCATACTTATACAAATTCTAAGCAGAGTATCATCACATCTCAAATTTATCCTGTTCATTTTTTTTACTTTTTTTTTATTGTATGTTCTGGATCTGATTACCAACATTATCTTGTTAGCCCTGATGTAAGTCTTGACTCTCTTTAGAGGAATAGTTCTGAATTTCCCCTGGTTAGATTTACATTCATTTGAGGTTGGATATATTTCCCCATTGTCTGATGAAAGCTCAGTCGTAAGAGATTCCTCAGAATCATCATCATGATCATCAAGAGATGCTATACACTCACACTATAATCACCAGGACCATCAGTGTACTTAAAATGTCCTCTTCCTCTGTAACATTACCCTAAAACATTGGCAGTGAGTCTTCTAGAACTAACTTGTGAGGGTTTCTGACAGCCATACTTTGATACAAGAATGAGTAAATAAAGTAACAATAGTACATTTTTACTGAGTCACAAAAATAACTGGTATTCCTGTCAAATAAAAAGCAATCCCGTGAAAATGATTTGTAATATGTTTCCTTTTTATCCCATTAAAATGATTATTCTGATTATTTAGCTAAGACCATAATTTTATTGTAGTTTTTTTTTATTCATATATTTCTCCATTTATTTCTTAAGCCCCTTCTATTCAAGTCACAAACATTTCGACATAACAAACGAATTACAATGGTGATCCACTAGGGGGCAGCGTCTTCCAAATGAAATGTGCATTTCCCCCAACCCTATTGTGAAATATAACGATTGTATTTCATTTGATATCAATGAGGAAAGCAGGCGCCTATTTGTTAGCTTGGGCCAGCGCCTCTTGCCCAGTATTTGTTGAATGTATTACTGTCAACCAACCAAACCAGTCCTTTATAAAGTTAAGTATTTTATGCATAAAGAAGTACTAATAGCTATTCATCTATTTTGTATTATTATTCCTTAAAGTCCTGCTCTATAATAATGTTTTTTATATATTTCTCACACCTCTTCTATCCAAGTCACAGGAACTGAAATTCATTATTATTAGTATCCATCTATGGTGCTTATTCATCAGGATCACAAGTAGAAGCTGGAGCCAATCCCAGCTGAGGTACACCCTGGGCAGGTCACCAATCTACTGCAGAGCCAACACAGAGACAAACACACCTATAGGCAATTGACCTAACCTGTATGTCTTTAGAACTTGGGAGGAAACCCACACAGGTATGGGGAGAACATGCAAACTCTATACATTAAGGCCTTCTGTCAGCCATGAGGACCAAACCCAGAACCTTCTTGCTGTAAGACAGACATGCTAAGCACTTCACCACTGTGCCACCCTAGCAATCCTTTGGCATTTGTTTAATTGCATGATTAGGGTAAAATGTATTCTACCAATCATAATTTAGTCCATTATTTTCCCTGCTGAATAAATTTGGACTCATCTGTCATCCTATGGATGTCAGCACTTTAAAGTTCTGGAAAACGAACAAATAACATAACCCTCTGGAACAATCGTTATGGTATTTTTTTAATTAAGTGGGGTGTATTTTGTTTGTTCATTGTTTTAAAATGTCGTTATCTGTTTAAGTTGCCAAAGTGAAAAAGTTTTGGCCCTTTTAAGAAGTTCTTGGTAGAAAAGTACCTGTTTCTATGTATGCCAGTTCCACTGGCCCAACACGCTGGGGTCTTTTTCCAGCTCTCTGCACTCAGTGCATTCCATGGCTGCGTTTGGCCAGCGGGCCTAAAGTGGGCCTTTATACACTGCTTCCATGTGCCTGTTGCAGTGGAGTTTCTCCATCATTTCAAGTAGGTGGGACAGGCTGGGACCTCTAATTTTGTTTGAGGGATACATTTAAAGACAAAAAAAAAAAAAACAACTTGCATTGCCACCAACCAAATTAAAACTTCAACTCTCATCTAGAGGGTCTGGACTATTGATTGACTATTGATGGGGGGGGCACGGACCCCTCCTAGCCAGCCTTCTGAAGCACCTCTGCTGCAAGCGTTGAAGTATCAAGCACTTCAGGTGGTAAAAGCACTGTCTGTTCTGAAGGCTGTCACGTTGTAAATGAACACAGGACACATTTCAAAGAGCACAGCAGTCATCACAGGTTACAGCGCACTGCACTGACCTGTAGTTTGACAGAGCTTTCATGATGCATAAATGAACAGACAAGAAAGAGGTTCAGATGTTAATGCCTTTACCTTGGTGGACTACTTTTTACAACTTACAAAGTACTGATGGACACAATTATATGCATGTAGACAGACAGTGCATCTTTAAAAAAGGGCATTTTAACAGCTAAATGCTGTCATAAGTTCATTTCTTACTTGTTATTCATACTGTATAACGTCCCAGTTCTATGATTCAGCTATTCTTCAGCTATTGTAAATAGTTTGGTTGTTATTTTTGGGGGTCTCACTAGGGGGCAGACTGCAATTTGTGAGGAACTGTAGAAAGCCCAAACTTGGGGGGTTTGGAATGCCTGGGGGCAGAGACTATTTTAGGGAGAGTTTGGCGGGGTTGGGGGTCTGAAAATTATGTTTGGTAAGAGAACTTTGGTTTGCGATTGCAACATTATTGTCAGGCATGCAGGCTGTTTCCGACAACAAGCAGTATTAAAGATTTCGAATTGAGCCTCATTTGTTGTCTTTGATGTGCACGTGTTCTTGTAGTGAAACGCTGCAGTACTATGCCAATGCACTTCCAGTAAAATTAGCATAGTAATAGTGTGCAAATAGTATTGTATTTAACTTAAATGAACCAATGCTGTTCTATGAAATATTCTGAATTCTGGCAAAAGAAATTCTACGGAAAGCATTTTGTTATGAATAATTACAGATAATCTATCGTAATAGGCTGTTGCTTTATCCTAGAACATAAATACTAATTGTATAAAAATATGGTAATTTGCTACTAATTTACTAAGACTATGTGGTGGTGCAAATTGTATGTTAAATACCTTCTTACAATTAGCCAGTGAAATTGAAAACTTTATTTAAAGGTAAGGCAAGACAAATTTATTTATATAGTACATTTCATACACAGAGGCAGTTCAAAGTTTTCAGAGAGTACAATGGAAAAGCATAAGAAAATGAAAATACAAAGTGAACTAATATAAATCATGAAAGAAATATTAAAAGCCAAATTGAGTTAGGAAGTGATAAGTGCTTTAAAATGAAGACCAGTCGTAGGCTGGTGAGAATAGTTAAGGTTTTATGCTTCTTTTGAAAGCCTCTAAAGATGCCTAATCGCTTCTGGAAGTTGGTTCCAGCTGTGGTTAGCATAGTAGCTAAATGCCATTTCACCTTACTTACTTTTGATTTTTTTGGCACAACTAGCTGACCAGCAGCAGAAGACCTGAGAAACTTGTTTGGTTCATAGTCTTTCAGAATGTCAGAAATGTTTTCTGGACCTATTCCATCAAAATAAAAAAAATGGCTCTTCTCCACAGAATAAAGAGTTGGGGGGGGCACCTTCGTACCCTGGCACCCTGTTTTTCAAACAGCAGTCTGTTTTGGAGGATGTCACTGTGTGAATGAGGAAAGGACATATTTAAAAGTGCACAATCACCACCATAGGCCAAAAAAATATATACTTAGCTTATCTGCACATCAGGTTCATGGATGTTTATACTGCATAGTAACATAACCATCAGGCTCACCATGAGTACCAGGCAATGTGATGCCTCTGAAGGAAGAGGAGTCCAATGACACATTCTCTGCCCAGGTGGTTGTTGGTGAACCAATAAACACACTGACCTGGACAGAGGATGAATCAAGGAAGTCCAATGCATCATGAGTTTCTTTGGTCGCCAACACCACTTCTAGGGAAGTCTGTTTGCTTAAAATCTGCCAATCAGTTCATTTTTCCATCTGTGACATTTCCCCCTCGTGACAGCAATAATCGCATGGTCTATCAAAAACTGAATTTAGTTTTGTCAAATTTTGAATGAATCCTTTGGATTTTTGACCTGAATGCATATAAAACCATTGCTTGAGAATAAGACAGGACGTATGTTAAGGGCAGTCAAACTATTTTTTATTCTCAAATTAACCAGAAAAACATTTACAGATATGGCCAATAAGTTGAAAGTCACTGTTGGAAGTGTGTCCCAAGCTCAACCTCATTAGGCATAAAAAGAGGACTAAGCTACACATCCAGTGAGGTTTTCCCAAGCCGTGGCCATTAAACTGACTGAATTGGTACAGTACACCTGTGTAGGAAGCTGGCATGCTGCTGGGTGACTGTGTTCACGAAGGACAGCTGTTTCATATGAAATGCTATGCGAGAGTTACACTTTGTACTTCTCCATATGAGCCTAAGACAATGTAAACAAAGGAAGGAACACAGTAGACAGTTTTCCATGAGATGTTTACCTGTGAGTACACAGCTGGACAGAATGGAGAGATGGTGCATCGTTGGACTTGATCTGGCAGCATCTGCATACTAAAACTGACTTATAAAAGATGTTGGTTTGCGTTTAGTGGCCTGATCATCCTTCTGACTGAGCCCACATCTACTTGTTTTTTTTTTTAGTTTTACCTAGGGATGAAAATCTTAAATTGCAAAAGCAGGGAAGACGGTGAAGTGGAATTTTGACTCCATCAGTGATAAAAAGGAAGAGAAAATCAGCCTCCTGCTGTAGTTCAGAGAAATGGCCTGTTTCCTCTGCAGATGAGTCTTTATTGAATTCAGGTCAAGTACCTTGCTCAAGGGCACAAGAGCCACACCCCCTTGGGACTCGGCAACTTCCTATTTATAAGTCTATTTGCCAAATGACTATGCCACCTGCTATCTGTTATGCCATACTTGGAAAGAGAAACGTCCAAAAGAGAGGAAGGGCCGGGAGCCCTGCGTTAATATTGTCATTCATCTCAAAGGCGAGCTGGGACACAGTGGCCCGTGTGGGCTGAATGGCTGGCCTGCCTGCCAGCTTCAGCTTTGCTGGTCCAATTTGCCCCTGCTGTGTGCTTTTGGAGGAAGCTTTGCTTTGTGTGCTTGCATGGTTTGTTGATAGATTAAATTAGATTAGACAGACAGACAGACTTTATTCATCCCAAAGGAAATTATAGGCATTACTGCGGCAAATAAATATAAACTAGATACATTATGGGGCACAATAAAAAGACACAAGCACAAGCGATGCCAACAAGGAGCAGCGTGCATATTTCTCAGGTGCTCCCATCTCCACCCTTCAGAGATGTAGAACTGTCCTTGCTCTGCATACGTTTGACTGCCTTCAGCGAGACGGGACCCTCTCCAGGGTGTGTATGACGTGTCTAGTGTAATATACCCGCTTGAAGAGAGGGGGCTGCAAACCTGGGTGGGTGTTTATTTCTTTTTGTTTTTTGCTTAGGCTGGGTCTGGACATGGTGGATTTGAATAGGGTGGAGATGCAGTACGGTAATTTGCACACACAGTTAGACTAGCTATCAAGACCACAGATGTGGTGTTATCAGGTGATCGTACTCCCCCCTTAGTCTCTTATCAGATCCATCCATCCATCCATCCATCCATCTGTAACTACTTATCTGGTACAGGATGGGAGGGAATCTGCAGCCCAAGGCACAAGGGTGGGGACACCCGGGATGGCATGGCAGTCTACTGGTGGGTAAACACACATTCATGATTACACACTGGGAAATTCATAGTTACCATTTCAATGAGTATAATAATAATTTGATGATCAAGTCAAATCTTTGAAAAATTTAAAGCAGATAAAAACATTGTCATAACTTCATTTTAATATCTTCCCTTCTTTAAAGTACTGTTCTCTCTTTGAAGTCTTGCTACTATCATTATTACATATGCATTTCACTTATCAACTTATTAAATCAATCTAAAGTTTTCTTTTAATTAAAAGCAGACCTGGGTCTGATTTCACTAAATTAAGTAGCCGTTTAAGAAATATATGAACCACAGTTTATGGCTGAGTTAGACAACCACCTATCAAAAGGACATAGATTCTCTTCACCCATTCACCATTCAGCAGTGTTGATTAGAAGGTGTTACACTTGCTGTTCATTGTGGTAAAGGAAATGCAATTAGTGCAGTTTAAAAAAGTCCTATATATTCCAAATGAAGGCAAGGTAGCCTAAAGTGCAAAATGCTAGTAGCCATTTATCCTACAGGTGTTTCTTTTTCAGGAGGTTATTTTTGGTGTCATAGGAACTGGTGTTGAGCCTGGCCCATTAATAAAATTGTAGGGTCTGAGATCAGAGGACTAATTGTTACTGTGCATGAGGCTGGCATGTCTATAAATCATTCCGCTAACCGCTAACGGCAACAAATTGCAGGCTAACGTTGAACTAATACCGCCGATATTTCATGCTGTAATATTAGAGACAAAGAGCTGCTTGTACATGCATGTAAAAGTGTGTGTACAGGTAAATTCCTACAGGAATGGTCCTTCTACACTTCTTTTTCCTGTTGATGACAACTAAGCTTTTTGATACGGTACAATGCTGACAGATTATTATCGTGTTCCTGGATAAAGCTGGATATGTTCGAGGAATCCACTCACCGCTGAAGAAGGTCAGCTGCCTTTAGTAGTTCGCTCTTTGAATACTAATGCTGCCCTTATTCAAATCATCCGCTACGATGCTTATTAAATTGATGGTTGGGCAGCTGAAGTGGAGGGGCCATGGCTCCAGTCAGCGGCAAATTAGGAGATTCTGAGGAGAAGTTCAGACAGAAGGCTGGTCTGGGGTCAGATTTTCTTTTTTTTTTTTTTTCCATTAGGAGTCAAGTCAGTTTGAGGTTTATGATTAATTAGGATAGAACCAGGGGTGGTTTATCCTCTCTCTCTCTCTCCCTCTCTCACCCGTCTTCATTTCTGCAGACAGTGGTCATATTGACTCCATGTAGTGGCTATCGGTGTATTCTTTGTTAGTGTCGGACTGGCATCCTTTCCAGAGTGTACCCTGTCCTGTTCCTGGGATAGCCTTCAGAATTTCCATGACCCAGTACAGGAAGATCACTTATGGACAATGGATAGATATATGGATAGATGGATGGATGCATATCCATGCATATCCTGAAGCTTCACGCTCTGGTCAGTGCTGTAGGAGCTTCTGTAGGACTCAATATGGTTTTTATGGGGGTACCATCATCAGTATTAAGTTCATCAATGGCTACAAGGAGAGCCAAATCATTGGCGATCAGAGGGTGTGGCCTCTGCCCCAACTCCGCCCCCATTTTTTCTTAGGGCTGTAGCAAGGCTATTTCCTCCTTAGAGTTTTAAAAAATCCTTTTCTTTTTATTTAAGCTCTTTCTTCTCCAAAGGTTGGATTATGGCTCTGCATTTTCTTGGTATAATTTATCTTTTCTAGTTTATCTGCTTGCAGTGGCCTTTTACAGCCAGTTAGACTCTGTCTCTTGGTGCTATTTCTAACCAGTAAGAAGGGAGCCTGGCAATTTGAGACAAACATCCCCCCACCCATTACTGCTCTACCTAGAGATACTGCCAACACCACTGAACACTGTGCTTTACAGATTAACCTGGACTGAGTTCAGTTTGCTGCATGTGATTTGTGCACGTCATTTAATTTGGCACACATTAACGTGGTGTTAAAAGCCCGCAGGAGGGAATATGCATGCGTACACGTGTGTGACAAGATCACTTCCAGCTCATGCACAGACACAGCTAATATTGTGGATGACATGCAATGTTTTACTGGTTCCCACCTCTGTCAATTAGCTGCACAATTGGCGTGTTTTGAAGCAAATTAATTTTTAATAAAACTGATGCTATGTTAATGATGAAGAATCTGTTCTGAGCCCCCAGTTCTCTGAAATTCTCTTGAGTGGACTGATAGCTACATCTCTAATATACTTGTAATGTGACTGTCCATCCATCTGGGTGGATTCCCAGATGTTTCTATATTCATCACTACTTATTTAAATTTATCTTTAAATGTCACCATACCCGTACAATCTCAACTCCTTAACTGATTATTAACAGTAGATGAGTGACTGGATGGATAGATGGATACTTTTGCTTTGGATAATGCCTAATTTGAAGGCCACAATGAGTGGTTAAGATTATAGATAGATGTATCAACAGATAGATGGATAAATAGATACTTTATTGATTCTGAAGGAAATAGCAGATATTACAGCTGGAAACATAACCTGGACACACAAAAGGATGCATTTATGCATGTTGTAATTGGTGTCTGTAATCTTGTATGCATTATTGACTTTCTAGTATATGTATAGATCCTTGTAGAAGCTATTCATAGAAAATGTTATTGAAAACTCTTGTCAGTGCTGGGTTTCCAATGTAACTGTAGTGGGTATTTGATGAATTTTCAAAGTTTCAACAGCTCACATGGACCAAGAACCCACATAAACGAGCGTTAAAAGGCAAACACGCTTGTTTCCATGGAGCCACGGTGTGTAGAATTCCGTATGACTTTTGTAAGCATAATTCATAAGCATAATTGCTGAAAGGTGGCTGTGTGAATTGTACAAAAAAGGAGCATAATGAAAAGTAAGATAAATGTATCGGTGAACAGGTCCTAGGTTATTAATTGCTTACAGTCCTCTCTCATTTATAACTATGGGATGCATCCTGTTTGTATTTGCAAATTTTGCTTTATTTAGCTCATTATTTATGAATTGATCCAGTGGTGGAGCAGACCATTTCAGAAGGCACCTTTTTGAGTAATTATGGAGTTTTGACAGACCCTTCAACTGTGAATTTTCTTCTTTTGGACAGGCAAACTGACCGTTTTTGTGATACAAAACACCTCCCACATGCTTAAAAATGGATAAAGAGGGAAGAGGGAGCAAAAAATGAGAACCAATCGAATGGAAGGCCAACTAGAGAAAACGACAGAAAATGAAAAAACACGGTCCTCTGGAAGAGGGCACTTCTGTTGCCAGGGAAACCCACGGGATGCTGATTTTAATGTGATCTCAGTGAGCCTGCCCCTAGACTTCACTGGGCAGGGCAATCTGAGATTTTGGTTGGGCATTAGCACTTTTTTACGTGATACTTCTTTATTTGGGTTTCACATATTTTATGTTATTTTTATAGTGCAGAGTTTTGTACGGTGGCCCTAAAGTTCCGTGCACAATGCATTAAGAAAATGCAAAAACCTTTAAGGAAACAGACGAAAAAGAAATCATGAAACCCTGAGAAAATGCAAGAAATGAGACAACACAAAACACGAAGAAAATAAAACAATTGTTTTGTGTTTTCTTATTGTTTTTTGTTTCCTTGATGTTATGTGTTTCTGTAATGTGCTGTGTTTTGCATATTGCTTATGTTTTGAAAACTGACATCCTCTGGGCCACAGGGGGCAGTATATGCTAGGAGTAATTCAGAGATACAAGGAAAATAGGTGTGTGTGTGGGGGGTGCAATGGCCCCTTTAGGCCCGGCCATGGATCACAGCACTGAAAGGAGTGATCTAAGTCATCATGTCCACCATCTGTCATGAAAATCATTTTCTGAAAACACCCAGGACTGCAGAATATGACATGTAGTACAATCCATCCCTGCACCCGCTCCCAGTGTCTGCATCCTTTGTCTAATATTAGTTCTGTTATATCTCATAAAGTTTGCAAGCTTTCATAATTTCTGAGCAAACAGTAAAGCAAATAATTACAGCTGACTTGAAGCTGATCTGCTGACTGACATCTTGAGAGATCGTATGACACCAAGAAGCAGAACTGTGTAGAAACTGTTAGTTGTGCTGCAGTGGGACCAGTTCAAGACCTGCCAATCCTCCCTCCAAGTCTGCCTTTCTTTACTGCACACCATACATTGCATTTCAAGGTATTTCCATGTCATAGACTTTAACAGCTCCTTGCGTGTTTTTGGTGATCTCCATATCAATGTAAGGGTAAATTATGTAAAACACTAAATGTTTTAGTACAGGTCTATAGGCAGCATGGGGCCCATCCCAGGTAGCATAGGAAATACAATAGGATGTAACGACAACCCATAACAAAAAACACACACAGATTCCCACTCATAAGTCTTTAAACTCCAGGAAGAAACCTATGAAACATGGAAGAACATGCAAAATCCATGTACCAAGAGCAGGAAAGGGATCCAAACCCCCAGCTGCTTTGCTGCCATGCAAATTGGATCCCAGCTGCTATTCAGTATAGTGGTGGGATTCTAACTTCTTACAGTTTGCAAATAATTGTGTTAAGTAGTCTTACTAGTTTGTAGTAGCTTGCTAGCAAGTCTGATAACTTCCTGTGCAAACCATCATTCTACAGTAACATAATTCAGCATAGATCATCTGTGTAAAGACAATAGACTTTGTGCCACTGTATCTACCACCAATATCAATAGAAACGGTGGGAATCTGTTATCATCCTGTATGTGAGAAACATTAAGGCTCAAAGGAAATCCATCAGACTAAGACATCATTTTCCAGACTACTAGTGTTGCCGGATGGCTGGGGACACCAGCACATGGAAGACGGCTTGACCTCCAGTGTTAACCTTTCATTAACTGCTCTGCGGTGAGCGATGTGGCCACCTCAATGCCGAGGAGATGGAGCCTGCTTGCATTGATTAAACGCCACGTGTGCAGCGGCTGTTAAATGTTGCTTTTGCTACACACATCACAGCTTTTTTATTTTGTAAGAGGGCTCTGGGAAGCAGGCAACATCCAAGGGTTTGGGAATTGGCAATCTATTAATTAGCTGTGTCTGACTGATACCTTTCAGCCATGGGCCCCCGAAGCTGGGGCAGCAATTACTGTGGTGGTTAAGGAAATGGACTTGTGGTGTAGGCCTCGGATCCCAGAGGACAATTCCTGCTGCGCATTCTAGTTGAAGAAATGTTTAAGTCAATCTGTCCAACATTACTAAAATACTATTTCTATTATTAATCAAATATAAACTACATGTAGCTTCTGTGTTGATGTAGGGCCATCTAATCCTGATAGGTTTCATCGAGACATACTTGATAGAGGTGGACTATTTTTCCTTGCAAATGAAAGATAGAAGCTTATTACAGGATGAATAAATTGCAATAGTTTGCCAATAATATTTACTGGAGTAACATTCAGATGGGTAGTATGAATGCAATATACAATTTGAATCTTAAAGAATATTATTCTTTAGTTCAGTTACAAATAGTGATATGACTAGTTGCTGTTGTTGTTGTTATGTACCAAAAATGAAAAGGATGTAAGTGTATGCATACGCAATATCAGTGAAAAGTATGACTCAGAGAAGCTTTAAACTCACATGTATTAACACAAGTGGAAGTAGGAAGTAATCATCCAAGATCATATGGTAGCTATTTGAAATATTTGGGTCCATCTGCCATGTATTTGTAACATGCGTTGGGACACATAGCCTCTGAATGTTTGGATCCCCTGCATAAGCATTGCCACGATCAGAAAATGCTTTTCTGCTGACCGCCGGTGCTCTCAAGCAGCATGCCTTTCATGACTTCAAAAACATGCCATTCCATCAGGATTATGAATGATTGGGCGGTCCTTCTTTCTTTAGCAGGATAACCGCCCAAAACACAACTCAGAGTTGTGCGATAACAACCTGTCCTGGAAGGACTGTGAAGGACAACTCAAGCTAATGACCTGGCCTGCCCAGTCTCTACACCTCAGTCCCATGGAACTTTTATGAGACAACCTGGATGGATGAGTCAAAGCAAAGCAACCTTCAGGTGCTCCACATCTCTGGGGATTGTTGCAGAATGGTGGAAAGGCATGTTGGGCAATTGTGTGCTGAAATCTTATTAATTGAATGCCTTTCTTTCAAAGCTGTTAACAAGGCGCATTCTGGCTATTTCAAGGATTCAAAGGTTTTGGAGACTATTTTCAATTTTGTTTCATGACTGCTTAGTTACTCCATGTGTTTTTTTTTATTTACAGTTTGTAATCTGTTATCCTGGGTTGACACTATTGTCTCACACTTCCTACCTCTGCCGTGTGCGTGTAGGTTTCTCGCGTTCACCTCACATCATGTGGGCTTTTTATCATAGTCCAAGACACGCAGTTACATTAATGGCATCACTAAGTTGTAGTGATTGGTTGTGGGAAGATGTACAGTACTCTGCAAAAGGGTTAGACAGACAATGTGAAAGGCCATTTATTTGAGCAGCAAGTGAATACTTGCTTGCATGAATTCACACTAGAAAATATATTCAAATCAACAGCAATAAAATAAAAATAACAAATATTTTCTGTTCTCTAAAATGTTAGTGATATCTGGTTAGATGGCTGGAAGAACACACCTTTGCTTCATAAATCTCTCCTCAAGAGCACCCCAGCCATTCCATGTATTTGTTAAGTTTCATCACGGACTCATGTAATTAGTTCAATTAATTATATAGTTAATTTTATGAAATGTTGATTAACCAAGCAAGGTGTATTTGTGGTTTAGTTCAATACATGGGTATAGTGGTTATTAACCACAAATTCTGAGGTGACTTTAGGAAATGTTTTGAAATATGTAAACTGACATACTTCAACAACATAAAGTGACAGTTGTACACCAATATAAACATAATTTAGATATTCTTTTCTGTTGCCTGCATATAATCTGTGTATCCTGTGATGGTCTGGCATCCCGTTTAGGGTGTACCCTAGCCATGTGCCCAGTCCTTTCTGGGATAAGAGGTTAGAAGATTGAATCGATGGATGTGTTTTCATTTTCAAGTATTTCCTGTAAAATATATGATAAAAAAACATTAAGAAAAAAATGTTTCTTGAAAATATACTCAAACTTTTCACTGGTGCTGCATGTTTGCGTGTGTGTGTGTATGTATAATTAACCCAGCTGATAAAACACTCTTGTCCTGTTCCTGTTACTGTACTTTATTATAAACTTTTGCATTAACAGCTAAACTTATATTGCTTTCTTTTTCCAGCACTGATTGAACATCCCATTAGATTCTTTTTCTCTGTAATTTAGCATTTACAGCTTTTTTCCAGCTTTTTGTAAACTATACTATGAATCATAGGTTTGCTGATGATTTATGATGTCCCTGGCATAATTAATTATATAATTTGTCAAACCAAATGAGCACTTGTTGTTTCTTTACTCAGAGTGCAGTTAAAACACAGACCATCCTGACAATGTTCCTTGAATTTAAAATGTTATAACGAAAATGTACCTTTTCAAAATCTGTATGATGCCCCTTGACAATATTTATGAGAAGAATGCAGTTGACTCTCGGCAGATGCAATCTTACAAAGTTGTTTAGACAAATAATTGCAATTAACAGTTAGCAGCTTGAAGTCACAGGTTTGAAAATCAAAGTTTAGACACAAAAAAAAGTGGAAAGAGAAGACGCCCGATACAATTCCCACTTGATTCTAACACGTCATAATATCAGCCAACTCTACCAGGTACTTCTAAGCGTGGCTGGCTGGTATACTTATCAACGGATCTGCTTGTGAACAAGTGCATGCCAGTGACCAGTTAAAGTTGACTGACACTCCTGTCCTATCTGCAGGTAACCTGGTTAAATTAACGAAGCATTGAATCATTGTGCCATCCCGCACAGACAGGGGCTTCTCCTCTTCCTATAGTGACATTGGCATGGAAACTCTGATGCAGACCATTTGGGGAGGTTTACATCTCTCACCTGATGGACTCCTTGTGCTGAGGGGTGGGTCACTAGCTAGATGAGAGGAAAGATGTTTCTACAAAAGTCGTTTAAAGGCACTCATTCAGCTGTGTGCCTCAACTCAACTCTGAACATGAAAATACAGTATAATTGCAATTTAAATTCTATTTTGGCACGCACTATAAAGTTTATAATGGCCATCCATCCATCCATCCATCCATCCATCCATCCATCCATCCATCCATCCACCCACCCAGCCAGATTTTCCAGAACTGATAATCTGGTATAGGATATGGTAAACCTAGATCGTATCTCAGGAAGCACTGGGTACACGGCAGAAGCAGAGGATTACTTTTTAATGAAAAAAGTTGAATGCCTGTCATATTTTTACCTTTTACTCACCTTTAGCTCCTATGCAAATTTTCTTTATCTGCTAAGAATCTGGTTAACACTTTCTTAGCACGGGAGTAGAGGGAACAATGGTAATTAATTGGACTTAGTTGCATTTCAGTTTACTCATGAGCTGTTGATTAGAGTAACTAGAATTCAAACATTTAAATATTAGATATGGATTTAAATTTATTACTTTTGAACTGGTGTGACATCTGACCCAGAAACGCTGGAAGCATGGAACTGGGCACAAATACACACCTACTAATAAAACTTTTTCTGATTCTGAATCATACAACATCTTAAAATCACCAATTCACCTAACCTAGGCGTCAGGAACAGGCAGGGGAAGGCAGGTCACCTATAGCAAACCTCTGGAGTACAAATGAACACAAACCAACATCCCTGCCAGCATGAGGCATCATTGCCGCCTGCTGAGCCGTCAGGTCGCCCTTGCCTCTTTTTTGAAGAAACTTGAGACGTTCGTTTCCGTTTTACGCAGCGTGGACTTGTGAACAGCAGGGGGCACTGTTGCTCTATGAAACAATACCTTCATTGCACGCCATCACTCAGTACCTTGTTTGGAGACCCCGTGGAGTCTGTTGAAAATTGATATAGATTTGATTGCGTCACTTCCAGATTTTTTTTTCTGTTAAATCTGTAAACTCTTTATTTTCTTTTCTGTCTGTGTAACATTTTGTTCTGACTTTTATGCCTCTGTGATAGTCTTGCTTGCTTTCCCTGGCCACTTTGAGAGCAACAGTGGTGTTTAACGAATTAAACGATCTGCTGACCCTAGTCACATTTGCATTTGAATGTTACAGTTCTTGCTTGCATGCAAAAACCTTGTAGCACTATGTCCTTGTCCTTGTCCTGGCTTTTTGTTAAATATGTTGCTGTAACACGCAAACACAGTAACAGTGTCATGGTGCATAAACTAAATTAAGGCATGTACCGTGAAGGGCCGGCTCTATGTATGTGTGTTCTTCCTGTGTTATTGTATAGGTTTTCCTCAGCTACTCCAGTTTCTTCCTGCAGTCCAAAAATATTCTGTTGTACTGGTGTGTCTAACTTGCGCATGACGTGTTATTGTTTGTTTGCCCTGTGATCGGCCGTCTTCTCGTACCTTGGCTACTGTTCCAGGCTCAATGCCATCCTACATTAGCGAGGTGGATGGATGGATGGATGGATGGATGGATGGATGGAACCACACTGCTTTTATACTGTAGATATAAATAAACAATTTAAAAATGAAACACATCATAGCAATGCATCTGTTATAATGTTTCAATATATTAAAACTCTCACTATTTAAAATTGGCTACGTACACACGATGAAATAATCTGTAAAATTAGAAAGGATGCTTGTATGCATACAAAGTGATGATTCATAAGGTAAAGCATTGTTGTGCAAGTTAAATAAATATGTCATGATACTTTAAATAAATAAACTTTACAACACAGTTACTAATGCCACACTGGCCCACATGCATTATTACACACTACAGTTCTTGTGATACAGATACAACCACAGCTGTACTATAGTGACATCCATCAATGTGCCAAACTCTTTACCAGTGTAGGGTCACAAAGGTGATGATGATGATGATTTTTGTTATTATTACAAAGAGTGGTATTCCTTGATTAATTCTTCTCTTACACAGACGCTCCGGCCACTTCATTAGGTACACCTTATTCCAAACTGCTTTAATTCTTTGTGGTGTAGATTCAACAAGGTGCTTGATACATTCCTCAGAGATTTTGGTCCATATTGACATGACAGCACAACGCAGTTGCTGCAGATTTGTCAGCTGCACTTTCATGATGCGAATCTCCCGGTCTGCCACATCCCAGAAGTACTTTATTGGATTGAGATCTGGTGACAGTGGAGGCCATTTGAGAACAGTGAACTCACTGTCATGTTCAAGAAACCAGTCTGAGATGATATGAGTTTCGCGACATGACGTGTTATTCTGCTTGCAGTAACCGTTAGATGACGCTTATGGACATGGTCAACAACAATACTCAGGTAGGCTGTGGCATTTAAACGATGTTCAATTGGTACTAAGGGGTCTAAAGTGTGCCCAGAAAATATCCTCCACGCCATTACACCACCAGCAGCAGGCTGAATTGTTGATTCAAGGCAGGACAGATCTATGCTTTCATGTTATTTACTCCAAATTTTGACCCCACCATCTGAATGTCACAGCAGAAATATAGACTCATCAGGGCAGGCATGGTGTTTCCAATATTCCATTGTGCAATTCTGGTGAGCCTGTAGCCTCAGTTTCCTGTTCTTAGCTGACAGGAGTGGCATTCGGTGTAGTCTACTGCTGCTGTAGCCAATCTGCTTCAAGGTTTGATGTGTTGTGCGTTCAGAGATGCTCTTCTGCATACTTGTGGTTGTGGTTACTGTTGCCTTTCTCTCAGCTCATACCAGTCTGGCCATTCTTCCCTGACCTCTGCCGTCAAAAAGGCATTTTCGCTCAGAGAACCACCACTCACTGGATGTTTTTTCTTTTCTTGGACCCTTCTCTATAAACCCTAGGGATGGCTGTGCATAAAAATCCCAGGAGATTAGCAATTTCTGAAATACGCAGACCAGCCCATCTGGCACCAGGAATCTTTCCACGTTCAAAGTCACCTAAATCACCTGTCATTCCCATTCTGGTGCTTGGTTTGAACTTCAGCAGATCCTCTTCACTATGTCTATATGCCTAAATGCATTGAGTTTCTGCCACTTGATTGGCTGATTAGATATCTGCTTTAACAAACAGTTGAACAGGTATATAGTGAGTGTATGTATCATTGTAGTTTTAAAAACATCATATTGTTGCCTCTTTTATTTTATAAAATATATGTATTTTATTTTTAATGTGTGTGTGCTCTGCGCTCATACTGACTGTAATAATAATAATACTTTACATGTCAATTATTCCTGTTTTATATTTGAGCTTTTAAAAACACATTTACACTTTTTGAAAAGCTAAACCTATTATATAATAATTACATCAGAGTAAAAAAAAAAAATGTCAATTTAGGCTCATGCATATTCATTTGTGTGAATAGTAATGTATGGTATTGACTGAAATTAATTCTGTAATTTTAAAATATTTTGATGTTGCTGTTCATAGTGCTTACATTTTTCTTGTATTTACTGGAGAAATGAGCTGATTACTGAGAAAACCTGACCAGTGTCAGCTGGTTTATATGCTTTGTTTTCTGTCGGAGAGGAGACTTTAACGCAGCTGAAAGCTTTTCACGTGAGTAACAAGCATCCACCTGCTTTTTATCAAGGAGATTTCCCTAAGCTGTGTCAGCTTCTTCAGAGAGGCGCACTACCCTGCTACCCTTCACACAGGTCCCCTTACCTGGTCTCCGGTTTGTTATTTGATTGGCCTTTACACCTCGTTGTGTAACTTTCATTAATAATATTTCTGCCTCTCTTTTTCATTGCATTCCTTTTTCTTTTTGGTTTGTGGGGTGGGTGGAATTTGAAAGAGCAAACCTTTGGATACAAAGATCCAAAAACAAGGTATAAAAAGCTTACTGTGATGGTAAGCAGTGAGCATGACTGCTGGAGACCCATTGTAAAAGGGCTGTCTCAAAGAAAGAACCAACCCAAGAAGATTCTGGAGGAACATGCTAACAGAGTGGAACCGCTTACATATTGTGGTCATAAATATTCACAGTTTATAAGCTCTTTGTTCTCGACTTTGATGTTGAAAATATCAATATTACAGATGAACCGTATGCATCCTCCACAGAACTTTAGGTTTTATTTTCAGTTTGATTTTGGAAATCATTTTAAACATGTACAAGACACACTGCATTTTAAATATTAAACTGTACTGTAAGACCTCTCTTCTTCCTATGATGCAATTTGGGAAGGTGCATGCATGCAACTCAACTGCATCTCCTCAGTAAGTTACTGCAGTGAGATTCAGTTTGTTCCATAGGTAAACGGTGCACTTACAGTGAATTTATTTGGACAATTATTGGACCAAAAGTATTAAGTGGAAATGAAAATACATGCCTATATTTATTATTATATTTTATGACTATGCTTCTTGTAGATTTTAATTTGCATGGCTTTTATAACAAATCATGATGATTTTAAGGTCATCTTTCGTCTTTTATCTGATCATTTTATGTATTTTCAGCATCAGCTATAATTTTATTTTGTTGTAATGCTTGTCCAGTGGGGCAGTGTGTGTTTGCATTAATGTGCAATCATAGTAGCAGGTGTGTGTGTGTGTGTATTAACGTGTAATTTTTTTGAGATGATCCAGTGTGTGTGTGTTAATGTGTGGTGTATTGGGGGTGGTGCTGTGTGCATGTGTGTCTGTGTGTGTATATGTATTAATGTGTGATGGTATTGATGGGCGAGGCAGTGTGTGGCGTATTGATGTGTGATGGTATTGAGGGGCGGGGCAGTGTGTGGCGTATTGATGTGTGATGGTATTGAGGGGCGAGGCAGTGTGTGGCGTATTGATGTGTGATGGTATTGAGGGGCGAGGCAGTGTGTGGCGTATTGATGTGTGATGGTATT
>JAACJT020000095.1:20012161-20022813 GCA_009936485.2 Gymnarchus niloticus
ACTGAATTGTACTGTAGGAGACGGTTACATTTTATCTATCTATCTATCTATCTATCTATCTATCTATCTATCTATCTGTCATTTCTTTCCTAATGTCCCCAGCCTGCACAGTCTTGCATCTGCACAGAATGGCAAGGGAGTATCTGGTCAGTAGGATTTATCTGAATGTGCTGCCCCAGCCTGGTTTCATATAGCCTGCTAGGCTCTGCTGCTCAGAGTTCTGAAGGGCCAGTCCATGATTCACCCTACCTGCTATAGCCCCAGTCAAAATGTGAGGCTCACTCATTGAACCATTCTAACATTATGGGAGAGTAATTAAGGGAAATTCATCTTAAGTATGCAGTATGTATAGAAACAACTTCTTAGGTGAAATAATGTGGCTTTAAAACATTTGTTAAAAAAACAAAACATTTTATGCTATTTACAATTTTGCGTATTGTGTAATTGCTGAACTGTCATATTCTTGGAAAACATTGTAATGTATTTATACCTATTTGTTCATTTTTATGCCAAATATTTAAAACATGAGTTTAATGTTGTCAAATCTAAAAATAGCTTAAATTAAACTTGAAGTCCTGGTGTCCCCTTGCTTTGTGTCTTATGCTGCCTGGTAGAAACTCCAGGCAATCCCATGATCCTCCATCGGATAAGTTGTCAGAAGATGGATGGATGGATGGATGGATGGATGGATGGATGGATGGATGGATGGATGAATGACATCTTGCAATATATTAGAATACATTTTTGCTTTGTGATTTTATATATTATGGCTTATTATGCTCTAACACATAAATAGCTTTATACCTGTATCTTTCAAAAGTTTCTTTAAGTCTTTAGAGAACTGTTCTTTGTACCAAACAAATGTGTGTACAGACCATGTTAACTTAGAATATTGAAACATCTGCTCTAACTTCCTATAACAGCAAGCAGGTTCCTTGTTGGCACATTGGACAGTTCTTAACATGGTTTTTCGTCCTCTCTTTCCACAGTCCACTCTGCATGCTTGATGTTCATTTACACAAACAGCAGAGATTCCTAGCACAGTGCACCCTCGGTTATGCCTGTTTGCTTTGGTGACTTCCAGGCTGCATTAGGCCAAAGTTATTTAATGCATGGTTGCTTCTCTGTTTCATTCTCATGCATCATCTCACGTAGTTTTTTCCCCCTTGTTATTGTGCAACACTTAAAAGTAAACAAACGAAAAAAAATCACACAGATTCGTGATCTGCACACTAGATCCACTATTTGCAGATCATAGAAGAAAATAGTTATAATAACAGCAATCATAATAATAAAACCATTCATCTTTCAACTGCTAATCTGCTAAATGATTATGCTGAGCATATGACAGCTTGCACGCTTTATAAGAATTAAACAATTGCTGATCAGTGTTAACTGCTCACTGGTGCTAACATTGGCCTGTCCCAGTTGATGCATTTTGAACCAACAATGAACTATATGTCCTATGAAACACCTTTCTGAGTAGGTGGTTTAGAGAAAACTATAGAACAGAACAGAAGAGAAACTGAATTCTGCAAAATGTGCCAGGGCAAATTATATTTCAGATTTTGAAATATTATTGGCTGCAGAGTCAGCATTTTGTTTGCATGATTCATGCTGTCAGGTAAACAATGTCAACATTTAAATAATGCATGTATCTGAAATGGAAATATACTTTTAATAGTAATAATTCCCTCTGTAATGTTTGACACTTATAAAGGAAGCTTCAAAGTGGGATCTATACATTTCTGAAACAGATGTGTGTGTGTGTGTGTGTGTGTGTGTGTATATCAAATTGACAAACAAATAAATAGGCAATTATTTCAAAATGTGTCCTAACCCAATGTCACAATAGTGCTCTACAGACCATTAAATGGCAAACCTTGTTTCTGTCTGTAACATTTAAAGTGTCTGCATTTTCCTTAGCAACATAAATAGAGTATTGGGGACTTGTGACAGAGTAGTTGACAGAGGCGATCATAAGGTCTAAACCGTAACCCATAACTGTTAACGCTAACACTTGGGGCCCTGGGACTGTTTCGCAGGAAATTTCAATGAGTACCCTGGGAACTTAAGGTGGACTCCTATACAAAGACATTCTAAAGACATCAAATTACACACCCCATGCACTATGTCCAAATGTTAAAATGAACATTCATAACAGGTTCTGGTTATGTGGCTCTGTGCAGTTGTTTTTTCCTTTAAGATGCCAACTCGTCGTAGAGTATATTTTTTACCATGCATTCTCCATGTTCTCAGATTGCACTTAATTACCCACTTAAAAGAGCTTCTGTGCTCAAGCTTATCTTGCGTTTTAAATATGACTGCTTAAATGCAACATTTTACTACCTGGACGCATAATAATCAGTGCTGAACAGTTCGAACATTATTCTAACCTTTTATCAATGCTTATTGAACATTCCGCAGATGGCTAAAAAGGGTACCGGTGTTAAGCAGCTTTACACTGGCAGGTAATTAAGTTTGATTAACGTGCTTTTGGTCGTGACTAAATATACACATTTTCATCAGCACCTCAATGGCACCGTGAAATGTATCTTCATTATTAATGCTGGAGCCACAGCGTCGCCTCGCATGGGGGGGGGGGTGTTACTATTGTTATGAGGAAAAGGTTCAGAGAATTTTTTTTTGCAAATTAAAAGCTGTTTTAAGCTTTACCACTCCTAATCAACTTAGACTTAAAGGTACACTTCTTTGCCAAAAGTGATGTCACGAGCATAGCAGCAGTGCAGAGTAAACGCTGAGATGAACTCCATTTCACTCCATTTCTGGCAAAGCTATATGTTTTTAGTTTGGTAGCGGTGACTTACTGCCCTTTATCTTTCATTGGCTTTACACACAGTATGGGAGCTTGTGCTTTTGATACCGTGAGCCACTTACACCTGTTCATAAAGCACAGACTTTAACAAAAGGTTTACCCTAGAGAGAAGGCTCCTCAACAGAATCCTGCTGCATATGCGTCATATTGGAAAGCTTGCCTTGTAACTCATAATGCAGTGTTTCAAGTTCATATTTACGTTTAAAATTCCCTTCACCCAGGAATTAAATGTCTGCATTAGGCCTGCTATTTAACTTATACCTACCCAAATTTGTAGAGCCAGTTTTTTTTGCTAGAACAATTATGCTACACTCAAGGTAAAGGAGCACATTTTCTTCTGCAAGTCAATTTCTCAGACCCACTTTTTAGAGTCCAAATAATTTCATAGTGTGGTAATGTTTTTCATATAGATTGGAATTGGGAGCTGCTATGAACAGAATTGAAATAAGAAGAATTATAGAACAACAGCTTTGAATAATATTTAAAATGTTTGTAAGAATGATTTAGAATGATCATTAGAATGATTTCTCTAAGCATTTATGAGAAATACAACAGTGCGACGATTTGTTGTAAAGGGAGAGAACAGGAAAAGAACAGCATGCAGCTAATGTGCCACTTTAAGCACGCAGCTGTGATGTTTTCTAAAGCAGCGTTGATTGGTGTTTCCCGCTCTCAGAGTGGGGATTTGTCGTAAGCAAGGTTGTCTTATCCGTCTTTCGCTTACACTGCTATCGATCTCACTTCCCCTGCAATTATGGGCCTTCTTGAGCAGGCCAATAAAGAAAAGACGGGCTCAGGCTAAGGCTGGTGCACTTCATGCCTGGATGCGCCAGCCACCCCAGGAGCTTGTGTTGTGGCCCGTCGGTGCATGATGGACTCCGGCCGAGGCCCACGCATGCGTGCCATTTCATTGTGTTGTGTTATCCTGGAAAGGAGTGCCCAGGGGGGGCAGGCAGGACCCTGCGGTCACCTTGTGCAACCCCATTCACGATGCTCGTGGCGGACAGTTCACTTTGCCTGGAATTTATTCCGCCCCAGCTTTTATCACATTTGTAAACTTGGCCCACATGTGTCTTCAGGAGACACTGGATTTGCGTTGCCATAGCCACAGAGGGAAACTATCCATCGCGTTTGCATTTCAGCAAGTTTTTGTGCACTCTCATTGTGTGTCACATGACTCTCCATCTCAGGTACCATGGCAACGTGGGTGTATCTGTGCTCAGACCTGATTTGTGACCCTAACAGGTACTCAAACCAGTTCATTATCAGTATACTATTTTTATTGGCTTGTTCTGGGCAATTCAGGGCAAAGGTGTGACTGACTGTCTGCTACTCATCTATGGTAAGCTGAATTTTAAAGAATGCACGGTGAAAGGGGGGCAATTACGAATCACGTGTCTTGCTTGATTGTAATTCCTTCCGCATCCAATACCATTCCAAGGTGACTACATCACATTTTCAGAAAAAAAATAATGATCAATATGTATCTTGATTGTATTCCTTTAGTAATGACAATCTGCCATTAGCTCTAATTAACCCTGCTGATATTTAGGTGATATTTAGGGATAAGGTGGAGGGTTAAGGTCTTATGAGGTTCTAGATGGGGCTCAAAGATATCACCGCTTGCAGGGCACTTTACCTGTCCAGTAAACTATGCACCTGTTAAATTATGGAGGGTCAGAAGAATCTTGGGTCAGTGAAATTTGCTACCGCCCCCTGATGGCAGCCGGCGGTGTGCACATCCTCTCGGCAAAGCCCTCCTATCGCATTCAATGTAGGGGAGCAGGAGCGCCTGGAAACAGTCAGCACTTTGCATGCAAACCTTTGAAAATGATAAATGATGGTGTCCAGCAGGAGGGATTGATTCGCTGTAGATGAAACTAATTAAGGAAATGTCAAGCATAATTAATAAAAGGGGTTTAAACTGTGAAAACATTGTCAGTTGAATGGATGGGGGGGTGACTTCCTTGCTTTGTTTCTGCTTTATTTTGGGTTGTGCTTCTTCTGTTCTCAGCTGCTAAAATGCATTCTCTCCGCCTTATACCCTCTCCTACCAATTTCCCAAGAGCCAGTGAATAAATTTGCTTGTCTATCCGCTGACTGCTGGAATTAATTGCCAAATCCTCGTCCCGTCCAAGTGTAACATTCACTCACAGGACATTAACATAACTAATTTCGAGGAACCCAAATGACTTTGTAATAGACCCCTGTAAGCTCACATGACAGTCATTGGTTATAGCAAATTAGTCTGGTTTTATAATTAAAAAAATTAATAAATAATACCCCCCCACACCCCACGCTTTCTGCCTTCTCTCACTGTTCTGAAAAAAAGGTGCTATGATTAACAAAATAAATCAATAATTCAATGGATATATTCCTTTAATAATAGGTGTTTGACCTCTAATTATAAAGAAGAAAGGAGGGATGAAAAGAAGAGCTGATTTAAAAGTCTAACAATAACAATAGTAACCTCAATTTCTAGGTGAAGAACTGCAAAATCTTTCATATAAATGGAATATTGGCATGTGAGCACTGACTTGCAACAATATTGCTTTAAATGCCACCATCGCAGTCTACTGGCCAACACATTTGCTGTCGAGTAGAGTGAATGGCTCTCAACTGAAATATTTTTGACTCAAAGGCTGCTTATGACAAGCCGCTGCTTGAAAGTTCCTCCCATGTGACATGTATACACGGCCTGAGACTAGTGTCAGTCATTTCATTTGCTTACTGCAAAGAACCTTACAGCGTTTCTAAAATACACATAAATCTGCTATCTGCTGCTGTTATTTTCATAATCGTTTTCCTGTATGTATTTATTTCTGTTCCCCATTCTACAGTCTGTCATGTAAATAACATGATTTCTTGCCTCTCACAAATAACTAAAGCTTCTTAAAATTAGGCACCTGTATGAGCACAAGGTATCCTATTAGAACTCTGCATTAGCTAAATTTAAGCTACCATTGTGAATGAAACCTTCAGACATTGGCTTTCCTGTTTGTGATGCTACTGGGAGCCAATCTTCTCGATGGTCTTACCAAAGATGCTAGGCGTACTGTCTTGACTGATGACCTGAAAGCGATTATGCCTTGAGAGAATCTGACAATCTGGCATTAATACTATGAAAGCACTTGTGTTACTCATAAATCCCCTTATGTACCATGTCACACATTAAATAACAGTGACTGAAAGTCATTCAGATCTTTTATCTGATAATAGCTTTTACAGCTGCCTGGTACCAGACATCATCTATACATTTCCTTTCTTTCTTATGTTTGCACTACCCAAGTGAATAAAAACTGCAATAATTTGCCTACTTATTTTCTTTCTATAATTAGAAGTATTTCAAATAATGATCTATTGCAGCCCTGACTAAGGATACTTTATCTCACATAACTGATGACAAATCATAGTTTTACTAAGTAAGATATAGATACATATCTTTTTATGCTCAATTTTTTTTTTCATTCGTATTCTACTAAATACTAATTAAGCATTTTTACACCACTAAGTAAAAAGTTAGGGAATATAAAGCTCAGTGAAACTATTCCTCTAAAAATATGACTTTATTGGTGCTATGACAATTAAGCCATTCTGTGCCTTTTCCTAATTAAGTTAATTGCCGTCTGTGCCGGGTCCATTTGAATGATCTCCTAGATGTGGCAGTTATAATTTTAGTGTCGTAAAAGTAATTGATTCACTAATGATTTAAAAGACAATAACCCTTAATACTAAGCTAATATTCCAGCCTCCGTTGTTTTTGTACTTTTGTTAATAATTTGATGCTGTCTCTAGATGTTCTGGCCAGTGAATTGGAGTGAGGTAAAAAAAAAATTAAAAAAAATGAAATGTTGTTTAGCCAGAGATTTTTTTTTATTATTATTTTAGGAAGTGTTTTCATATTTTTAGCGGATTTTCAATGGTGTTTAAATCTTTCAGTTCTTGGAATTGCTCTATCACCAGTATCCATCTCCTTGATTTAATCAGTTTTCCTGCTAACGTGTTGCTACAGATGCGGTTATTTTCTTGGCGTGCAATGTGTTTGATTAGCTTCTGCATGTATGTAGTGAGTGTACCTCCTTAGATGAATGTGATGTCATATTCAATTTTACATATCAATTAACACTTTTGTAATGTGATTCAGATCCCTGGGTTGTAGAATATGCTCTTCATCTACAGTGCTTCTGATTGTAGAGTTCCCCGTCAACAAATGGTGATTTTTCTTTTTTATTTTTACCTACATAAATTTGTTTTGTTATGACACGTAAGAGCCCTCTGAAATGAATCTGACCGTTATCAGTGGACATCTTGACTTCTCTTGAATTTATTTACACTATATTTTCTGATCTTTTTTCTCAAGCAGCTTGCAATCTTTCACACATTTACACAAAGGAATATTTCTGGTTTCAAGGATAAAATTCTTTGCTCTCTTTTTACAGGTAATTAACATCAGGGAAAAAAATCAAGGATCAGGGTATCTTCAGGTTCTGAATTCATGAGTAAATCACAGAGATTAAAGATTACATTTTAATATTGATCTTATAGTTTTGTCTAATGGTTCTTAAATATTACAATTTGTTTTAGCTCATCCATTACTCCCTGATCTCTAATGCCTTCAACTTACTGTTCCTTCCAAAAAATATTTCGTTTGGATCTTATTGTGTGAGGGAAATTTCAAGTTGTTTTTAATGTCAGATATGCTAAAAAATTACTAGAATTCAGACCAGTTCATTGCTTAAGATTTAAGTCTGTTGGGATTAAGCCTGCTTAAGATGAGACTTTTTGTTACAGAGTTCTGCAGTTTATCGAACTGCAAGAGGAATCTGTAGCAGGTGTCTGTATTTTATCCCTGAATTTGGTGACATATGTTTTTCTCTCCCATAAAGATAATACAAACTGGAGGAAACAAGAACCTTAATTCAACTAAAGTGGAGGAATACTGTTTGAATTTTAACACATCAAACAAATAAAGTAAATCACTTAAAAAAATTTAAAAATTAAAAAGAACAATTTTTTTACATTTTTTATGTGGTTTGGTTTTTTGAGGAAGACTGCTTCTGCCTTCATGGTCTCTCTCTCTCTCTCTCACTCACTCACACACACACACACACACACACAGACAGTCACTCAAATGATGGGGATAGCTTATATGTAAAATATCACTTTAGGTTAGCTATACAAAACACATAAAGATTCTACTTCAAAATAACTTGATTTGCTCTATCTGGGCATTATGAGCAGAAATATGGAGCTGAAAATTTACAGTTATAATCAGGACAAGATAAGTAGGTTATGTGATATATTGAAGACTGATACAGATTCTATATTTACAACTAATGTTTTCAAGTGATACCTTTCTGAACTAATGCTGAATTATTCGGCTTAGCTATTTTAGAAATAGGAATATGAATCCCATCTTTAAAAGAATATACATTTGCTTCATAACACAAAACGGAGAGGCATTTTAAAGTCTGCAACATAGTGTAAGTAATACATTAAGTAATACATCTGTGTAGTCCTTTGTGAGGAGATCAGGAACTCAGACATGGGTCAGCATTTCCCATATCTGCAGAAGAGTCTCCATTAATCTGTCTGGGGTGTTGGATGGACTGATTCATGACCCCTCCAGTTACTCAAATGTGACGCTTTCTAAAACTGAAAACTGCTGCACTGACCCGGCTCCGGAAATGATGGGTTCTAGGCAGAAACAAAGATCTGAGACTCATACGGAGTTCTAGACACCCACTTGAGAAGCCAAAGGTTGACACTGAGTTACACAGCTTCTCCCGGTTACGAGACGTGCCTTGTCTTACACATACGTATTCATCTAAACAAGAAAAGTTGCTCGTTTTTGTTTTCTCGCAGACTGTTGTGACCTTTAGGTGTCTTATTGTCTCTACAGCATTATTGTAATCAATAGATGCTTGCAAACAGCACCCTAACTGAGACCTTTCCGATAAATCTGCTTGTTATTGTGAAGTCAAAGAACAAACAAAGAGTTTCCTTATTTTCCACATGAAGTTTCCATCACAGTTATAAAACAGAGGTGAAATATTCTCTTAGGCTGCAAATGACAAATTCTGAAAGCCAAGCATGAGATAAACCTGTTAAGTTGTGGTCATCTTGCACTAGGAACAATGCGTTAACTCTTTCAAACATTCTCCAGTAAAGAATTCAAAAAAGACATACATACTGGTAAAGAAATAATATTTTGTCATAAGCAGTTCATTTAAAGTATTTCAATTTTTGAACCTTTTGAAATTGTGATAAATTGCAGTTGTCGAAAATTTTTCTATGCTGGATAAATCATGATGGATGGATGGATGGCTCCATTTTTCTACATTCCTGAATACACTTTTCTATTGATTTGCTATTGATTTATTGACCCATTGTAATTTTTTCTGTTATTCTGAAGTAAACATTGCATTGTAACAAAACACAGAAACATGCTGCATGAGTAAACTTTTTCTATTGTTCTTTATCAGTTTCATCCACTACCCTTGTTGACCTGTTGCTGACTTTTATCTGTGTAAATAAAATCCGATTTATGGAAAATTCAATACATAAAAATAGAAACAAACTTACCAGTCCACACATTTCTCGAACATGCTTTTATCTGCTAAGGTGTTTCCACAGAGGTGACGACATAACATTCTTACCATAACAGAAATGTTTTATGTGTGTACTCTTTAATTTAATCTGCCATACGCACTGGGATAAGTGCCCAACAATGGCACATGTGTCTACTGGACAGCATAGGCATACATTTAGGTATCGATGTTGGGGGTCTACAGGAAAGCTGAAAATATCCAAGCCAAATTTTACACATGTATAATTCAGGCAAATGTTTTTTTGTAACCGGACTGAAGAGGACCTCGAAGCAGGCAGCCATGAAAGAGCAGGGCATGACTGGCCTGGTGGCATGGGCCAGGGCTGGGGTTTGGATATCTCTTCCCCGTATGGGAAAGCCGATGATGGCACCGGATTTAACCCCAGGAACTGTTTTGTTCTAGGGACCCTGACCGACAATGTACAATGTGGTGTTGTGTTGCAGAAGCCATCCGCCTCAAGTGGTCCGGCAGGTTTCCGGAAGGCGATCCCCTCCCATCTCCAATAAGCCGTTCCGAGTTGGTGGTCCGGCTCACACCTGCACGTCCTTTGAGCCCCGTTTGGCATTCAGCAAGGACAATGTTCCTATTGTATCCCATAAAAACATCTGATGAGCATTATTTAAAAGTCATAGCATGGGAAAAATTAATGACAGCATCCAGATTTACAATTTAAATTCAAGTCTGACCATTTAGAGAGAGAGAGAGAATATCACTCTGCTTTTCCCATTTAATCACCTGAACATATGCAGTACATATTTAATAATTCCAAGAAAAAATATATGCATCTCGAGATTAATTATATCAGTAGCGGTCTGTGTTGCCATTGTTGTTGCTAGCATGTGGTGGGAATACGTTCCACTTAAATGGGACAGGTCCACGTCCACCACGGGGAGAAAATAACATGCACACGGGTTCCGGCTCAGTGAGCGCACTTGTTTGAATGTCATATTTATCCCTGTGTTTTGTCAGAAAATTAACTTTCCCCAGAGTTTGCCGCCGCTCTGAGCACATGACGGGCGGCTCTCTGGAGATGACAGCCTATTGGAGCGAGAGCACGCCGTTTCAACGGCTCCCCCTTCCCCAAAGCCCCCCCAGGCCCCCCCCCTGGCCGATGCTCCCGGCCTTTCTGTGATTAAGGGGAGGTCATTTCTTTTTTTTTTTTGGTACTTTTTCCGTCTTGTTCTCCCATGTTTTCTTTCCATCGT
>JAACJT020000095.1:20022913-20075078 GCA_009936485.2 Gymnarchus niloticus
CCCCCCAGGCCCCCCCACTGGCAGATGCTCCAGGCATTTCTGTGATTAAGTGGAGATCATTGCTGTTTTTCTTTGAGTACTGTTGCCGTCTTGTACTCCAATGTATTCTGTCAATCGTTGCCTGCTTTTCTGCGGGGGTTTGCTGAAGCGTTCGTTAAGCTGCAGCTCCGAATTCTCAGATGACATGCTTAAACGAAGGATATTTACTCCTCTTCTTCACGAGATGCATCTGGCTGTCTTTGTGTCTCTGTGTATGCGTGCACTTTGGCAAGGAGCAGATACTAAAAGGTTTACTCTTTGCAAAATAAAAGGAATTCATTATAAAAAAATGCATGTGAATGAATACATGTTGCCATGTATCCTGTCCAGAGTGTACCCCAGCCTTGTGCCCTATGTTGCTTAGGATAAGCCCAGACACCCCCATAACCCTGTGTCAGATAAGTGATTAGATGATGGATTGACGAATGAATAAATACATTTTACTTGATGAAATTCTCATACTAATGCCTTTACTTTATAGCTATCTGCTTATGTCATTAGCGAACACTGAAATCAATGGTAAAATATGTGGGGTTGTGCTCTATGTGTTTTGTCTGCTGTCTGCACTGCAAATGTGTTGGAGAAACTGTGGTGCCTGCGTCTCCTGACGACTCGGATGTAAAATCGAGTAAATCTGAATGAAACAGTATATCTCACAGCTGTGGTGCACTTAGATTCTAAGGCCTCACCCGCAATAACAGGCATCAGCAAAAATGCATTTCTCTTGAGCAAAACCTGAGATGCGAGTCGGTCATACTGTGAACCTGCTGAGAACTACACTGACCCAGGCAGGTTCATGAGAAGGTGGATGGGGGGAGACTTAGGCCGCGCTGCCCCCATCTCAGCTGAGACCCAACCTATTTTTCTCCTATCCTGGAATCTCAAATCGCTGAGAGCCGGGTCTCGGGGGACCAGGCTGTCAACACGATCACACATCGATGCCTTTTCCAAACCTCTCTCCAATCCCCCCCCCCTCCAAGTTCCAAGCTCTGTTGCTCCGCACAATAAACGCCCGCCGCTTTCTGAGCTGCGAAACAAAATGCTCTGTTGTCCCAGAGTGCGGAAGCGGAGATGGGAGGCAGATCAGATGCCGTTCAAGGCTATAAATGTATGTGTACTCAAGGAAGAGGGGGGACTTGCCTGTTGTAGATAAGTGCTCTCTGAGTGGGCTTACTGTGTCTCGCTTCAGGGGAGCTCTTTGGAGCCTGCCATGCATGTTATTGTTTAAATTTGCTGGCAGCTTCCTGACTGCGGTTGGTTTTCCAGGGTGGCCAAAGCGCTCTTCCTGGGATCTCTCCCTCCGCTCCACAACCAGAGCTGCTTCTTCATTTACACTTAAGCCATGGCCTCGACATGATCCCCTCGGTAACAGAGCCCTGGTGCGCTCTCGGATGACCATTGAACATATGAAGCCTTATCTGTTATCGATTGCGTTGAGAAAGACTGAGATGATGTTCAAAATGCCCTTTACCACTGAATTTAAAGTGATATTCTGGCTAAAATTCAGAAGCTCTTAAAAACTGTTTTTTTTTTTTTTTAATCAGGGCCCACTAAGGGACAGAAAGATAGCTCAATGGGTAGCAGTATTGGCTTGCACCTCTGGGGTTGAGACTTTGAATCCTGCCTCTGCTCTGTGTACATGGCATTTGCATGTTCTCCATGTATCATGAAGATATCCTCCGGGAACTTCTCTTTCCACCCACAATACAACGACATTCACTTGGCTAATTAGCATCTCTAAATTGCCCTTTACGTGTGATTGTGTGTATGTAACAAAATTGATTGGCATCCCATCCAGAGTGCACCCCAGCCTGTGTTATGCTGTCTTGGATAGGCCCTCATTTGAAGATGGACCGATGTATAAATGAATAAGCTGATCACAGACGTCCTCTGTTAAAATTTTGTACTGGGTATTCGATAATTCATATAAATGACGTAAAACAACTTATTTAGTTAACCTGCATGAGGCTAATCTCTAAAACAGAAGGGATCCAAAATGCATTATTGTATTTAATATAGTGTCAAAGACTGTTATTCGCAAGGACAGAAAAAAAAATAGAAATAACTGGTGAAGGGTAAAAATCATCTACCAGCTCAAGTACAAAGAGTCAGCTGGTGCCAGTTGGCTAAAGTGAGGAAGAAGCTGTCTTCGTAAACGACAACAGCTGCTTGGAGTTCTAAAGAGCACGTCCCAGTCAGAACAGCGAGCGGGTGGCATCTATATTAATACTACCTTAATGGCCCATCTGCTGCTCCGTAGGGTCCCTCGCTGTTCTGTGGAGTCATAGGCGTCTGACAAGCGGTCTCCTTGTGCCAGACGCGTGCCCCCTGTGCCAAATGGTGGCAAAGGCTGAGCATCATTCCGACCTGTCAAAAAATCCCGGGCTCCCTTTGGGGGAGGTCTCGGGAAGTTTCAGCTCACTATGAGCTTCCGATGCCACAATAAGATGATGTCAAAGTGACAATCCATCTTGGCGGGGGGGGTCAGTAAGGTTTCTGGCAGCAGCAGTGAGTCCAAACAAGACTCTTACTGCAACATATAGTATTGTTAGTAATGTGGGGTTAATCGCTGAGTTCAGGCTAGATAACTTCTGGTAGCTTTTGTCGTTACATGTTGGTGTGACATTTACCGGTCAGTATTGCCAGAGCAAATCTGTTTTTGCTTTATTGCTTGTAAATAAATTCGGAAAATTTGTGTGGTGGTGCCGAAAAGGTGAGTTCTGATGCTTCACCTTTCTCAAAGCTAGTAGTAGAAACACATAAAAATGAAATTTTGGGGAATTGCCCCATGCATCTTTATAAGAATGAGTTTGTTGCTCAGTAAATGTGTGACCTCTGAAGAGACACCATACTGGGTGGTGTCTGGGGTCTACATTTTCCGGTGTGCTTCTGTGAGTTGCTCAAGGCTTCTTACACATACTTGCTTTACTTTCCCTGACTATCCCCTAGCCAAGGTTTAATATTAGTACCACTACAGAATGTCTACAGGAACATAACAAAGGGCTAACAGTTTAGCAACATCTGTGTTTTTCTATCTGGTTCCAGAAACCGTCTGGGATGCCATTCCACCCAAAGGGCACGTGATCTTCATAGCATTTTTTAATTTTTTTATTGACAGGAATCATCCCAGTTCCTGTTTCCGTCACCCACATTGTACCCTCCAGTCTGCTTAGCTCCTCGTGTCATTAGCCAACACTCGTACTTTCAGTGGTCCTCCATGATCTCATGCCATATGGTCCAAAACCAGCCAAACCTGCACGACAAAAATGGCGAAACACCGTCTATATAACAATAAGCAAATATACAGTTGTTATAGATAAACAGAACATTTTCAGCATTTATACAAGTGTAATATATAAGATTTCCATTGCATTGTATTATTTACTGAGCAGACAGTCTTATCCAGACCAGTGTTAATACTTCAGTGTGCAATTCACTGTGTTTCAAACATCTGGATATTTTAATCGCAGTGCTATCTGAACGACGGTATGAATGCATAATTAATGTGATTATACACTATTCAGCATTTAAATATATGCATCTCTGACTGTCTAAATGGAGAACAGAAGCCCGACTGTCAGGAATGGAGGCACGTCACACCTCGCTCATAGGGCTGAGGTTCGCTGCATCAGCGTGTGAGGAATTATAGTTATGCAAGCAGTTTCAGGTATAAACTTTGGACAGTCGGGCAAACGAACAAACACGGTGTGTTCTACAGACACATGGCATGTAAACATCCTCTAATTAGGCAAATGGGTCAACATGGTTTGCTCCACAGGCAAATTTGTGCAAACAGTTCCCAGCTTGTTATGTAAGTTGAGATTTTTGCATATCATTTTCTTTGCTATAGTAATATATTCATAGCCAGCTTCCATATTCTAAAAATTGCTGCTGGATGCTGGGTGCAAGTGCATTTGCGTCCGTATGTGTGCGTGTCCAAAATAAAACAGAACATATAGATAAGGAGGCAGTAATAAAATGGCAATGAGACTAATTCATCACGTTTGACAGAGAGTTTCCGATGGGAATGTGTCAGAAAGAGACCGGGCTGGGTTGAGCTTCCCAGAGGAGGAGTGACTGTGTTTCACTGCAATTTCATCAAAGCGCCGCTCTCACTGGAGTTTTTATACCACCCCCACCCTCACTCCCCGGCCACCCGCTCCCATTTCCTTGGCCATTCTGGGCTGTCTAGGATCTCTGAATGTGATATGTCAGTTTATTTGTAGGGCTTATTGGACTCTCAGCGTCTACACAATTCGCTATGTATGTCTTACTAAAGTGTAATCTCTCTCTCTAGTTTAACAACAATAAAGTATTAAGTTATATTATCCATCCATCCATCCATCCATCCATCCATCCATCCATCCATCCATCCATCTTCCATCTTCTAGTGACCTATCCTGGCCCAGAGCCCATACCAGGCAGCATTAGGCACAAGGCAGGGGACAGTCTGGACTATATGATATTAAAATAGTGTACAATTATGCAATAGTAAAATAGTCATGCATTAAAAATGCGCTGTACTTAAGTATCCATCCATCCATCCATCCACCTTCTAACCTCTTTTCCTGGTCAGGGTTACAGGGTATACTTTAGTATGATAATTATTAATATTATATTAATATTATTTTTTAATCCATCACCAGTAATATTATTAAGATACATTTCTTTCAGCCTCAGTTCATACATTAGGTTATTGCAATAAATTTATACACTCACGTCCAGACACTTTTTATGTATTTTTTAGTATGTATGCTTATTATTTGTTTTGTGTAATTTGTATGGTTTCATATTTGTTTATTTGTAATGTCAGTCTATATGATTCGTACAACTGTCTTTATTTTATTTTAGTCTAAAGCTATAGTTAGTATATGGACAAGAGGCTGCTCATTAGTTGAAACAAAAATACAGGAAGGTAACCCTTTCAAAATAAATTCCACATTCACACTTTGTACCCGTTACGCAGCATTAAAAAAAAAAAAATCAAAACAGAATGATATGTTCACAGGTTTGACAATAGCCGTGTCCTGACAATTACAAACAACAGGAAGCTCGCAGACGTGTGAGAGAGAGAGAAGGTGATAATTTTACAGCTTGGGCACAAATTCAAAATCCAACCGCAAGCCCAGACTTGACATCAATCACTTTGAATTAAAAAGGGTGCAGAAAGTCCTGTCCTATATTCACTTGAAAGGATAATACAAGAATTCATGCAGATCCAAAATAGACAATAAACAGTCATGTATATTTTCTCTATACAAAGAACAAATAATTTTTTTATGATTTTACAAGTTTTTATATGCATTTGTACTGTAGTTGAGAAATCTATCCATCTTTAAATCTCTTACCCAGTATATGGTCAAATTAGATCAGAATCAGAATCAGAATCAGAATATCTTTATTGTCATTGTAACGAGTACAACGAAATTAAGTGCAGTCCCAGATATTTTAGCTAAATTAAATAAATACATAAATTATTAATGCTAGTTTTTTTTTTTTCTCTCTCTCTCTCGCTGTCTCTCTTTCTCTGCCAAGGTTAAATCACGCCATTCAATAAAAGGTACAGGCACTGACCTGGATATTTACGCCATGCCTGTGCTATCGCTGTGCCCTCCACGCAGCATCAATTTCACGAGTCATTTTACACAACGGATTTAATAGCAGTAATGTTCACTCCCCTCTCTTTAACCTTAGCAGTGATTTATACATAAATCCAGTGCCGTGCATTTCTCAGACTTTCCTAATCAAATCCACCATGTTTTATTTGACTTTTTCCCCCGTCTTCAATCTCTCTCAAGTTGCCGGAAATTAAAAACTACAGTAAGATTTAATGAAGTAGGATGAAAATTAAGCCTTTTAATTAAACTCGGACAAAATTAAAGATATATGCTTTCAATCTCTAAAGTCTACTTAGATATACTATACATATTTTTGAGCAATGGCAAGTGTTTCAAAAGAAAATACATTATAAACTTAAAAAAAAAAAGATTTCTTAAGGATTTTTTTTGTCATATGTGTTTTCATGATATTGGCAACAGATTGCAGTTCTTAATTATTCATTTATGTTTCTGTTCAGATGTATTAAAAGATTGACACAAGTAATGAATATTACTTACATTTTATAATGCAATTGTAATTTTACCTTTTAGGGGAATGCAGTAGGAGACATCTTTTACGTTAAGGTATTACATCACATAGAGCGTTTGTGTCTCTGATTGTAGTTTCAGTGCATTGACAGTCTATAGCCAAGAGAAACACAGATACCGTCTAAACATCCCTGGGACCAGGATCACTGATTGGAACACGGGAGGATATATGTAATATACTCCATTTATAATATTATAATATTAAGGTGTCTCTTGGTCAATTGGACAACTACAATTAATAATTGTTAATATATGTAGGATACAAACACACAGATGATTAAATTCTTTTAATTTGGTTTTCCAGAAAAGATAAGCAGTTGGAAGATCTACAGAATGATGGACGTAGTTTAAAATCACCATAGTCTATAGGTGTATTTGCATGAGTGTCTGGATTTGCTGTATCAGGCATGGCTCAGAAGTGGACTGCCTCAGCTCGATGGCTAAATGCTCTTCAGTGTCCCTTGTAAAATCAACCAAAAATGTGGCCCAGTTACAGCGAGCGGTCGGCTCATCCTGCTGGGTGTCTCCTCGGGTTGCCCATGTCGCGGTCTGCGCCGTGGGTGGTCCGGTTGGCCTTTGCCGTCATAGCCTGCATCGACCCGAGGGGTTTAAGAGGCGAGGCGGTCAGAGTCGTGCTGTGCCTGAAGCAGTCTGTGCATGTAAGCTCTGTGTGAGGCGTCTGCTGAGTCTAAATTGATCTGTTTGGAAAAATCTGTGTACCGGTGTTGGCTTTGGAAGAAAGAGAAAAAGAGATAAAAAAAAAACATTGCCATTTATAGGTGCATTTTGGAGCCAATAGTTGCTTTGTTACCATTTGATAAATACAATAAAGACAAATAATTATGTACTGCATTCAGCTGAATTGTCATTTGACTCTGTAATGTTTTCATTGATTCCTGCACACTACCATACCACCACGAATATTAATAATACCTTAATCTTGAAGTCCGGGAGTTAAGCCCAGAGATGCTGTGTACCTTCTAATATTCTGCACATGAACCAGACTGACCATGGTCACTATAACACAGCATACAAAGAGGAAGGCCAGGTTTGCCTCTAGCGACATGAATGCGTGCTCGGTCACATGTCCGATCTGTGTGACGGACACAGTGCAAATCACACAGTTGCTCAAAGTTTATCAAATTGCAAGGAAGTGGGAAAGAGAAGGTCAGTGGACTGATGGAAAAAGACATGGTGACATCTGGTACACGCTGCAGCTGTTTCACTTGCTGGCTTATGAAATATTGTTATAACCTAGCTGTCTTTGTAACTGTGAATGTAGTGGATTTTAATGCATTTATAGCTAGTTCACAGTCGTTTCTTTTCCAAAACCTATCCATTCACTCAGCTACCATCTTATGCCAATCTTTCCTGTTCTTGAATCTGGAATATTAACTATTCTCACACATACCATTTCGTCAAAAATTGTAGGTATTATTCAATTTTAAACCATATTTCTTTTCCAAATGGCTGAATCACATTACAAGAGCCCATAGCTTTACCTCTCATCAAAACCTAGCTGCAGACAGAGGCGTCAATCATATCCTGGAGAGGTTTGGCCCACTTGATATATCAGCTAGGAACTGTTTTCTGTGTTCTTTGTTATGGGCAGCGTGAATGCAGGTGTGACTCGGCAGAGCAGCTGCCTTCAAGGTATAGGTACTAGTGTCACGGCCCTTCTCATCACCGTCAACATGCCGTCAGCACCAGGCAGCGCCCGCCAGGCGGCTGACCTGCCGACGACCCTGCCGGACACCCGGGGGCCTGGACCGCATCTGCTCGCAGCCTGCCCTGACTCTACCGGCCTGTCCGGCATGAAGAAACCGGCTGTCAGTCCGCACCCCATACTGTTTAGTGGACTAGCTGCTGGCTCACCTTCCTAGCTGTCTGTCTTCACGTACGGCAGTTTTAACAGACACCCGTCGGAGGAACGGCATGATGGATGTGTTTTTGTGTGTGTTCGTCCTTCTTTCGTCTCTCCAGATTCAATTTATTTTTCAGCAAACTTCTTTTGTGTAAAATATACAGTGCGAACCTGTCCTTCAAAAGGACTTTTTTGAGTGCAGGCAGGGATACAGGGACCTCAGCTTACATTTTGAGTTGATTGTGTTTGTCAGATGCTTCTAAATCAAAAAGCCTCTCCTGCAATTAGTTTCATTTTTATTAACTGGTGTTCTGCATACCTATCCAGCTTTTAATTGATTTCAATGGTTACTGCTATTTCATAATTAAATTAAATCCTCAAGTCAAACAAAATTTTATTAGAGTAGCTGTAAACTCTAAATACAGGTTACACAAGCAGCAATTTTTTCATTTTATTTTTTTAGCTTAATTGCGGGGAAACAATGCATTCTGGTAAGAGAATATTGTAATCTGAAATTTAATTGCCTTCTCCATAATCTATACAGTATATACTATACAACATGAGTTTCCAGTCGTGCTCCTGGATGCATTCAGACTTTCCAGCTGTTTTCAAACCCTAACGGCCCTCAGTACTAAGAGATCCATCCTTTCAAGCATCCGTCTAGGGATATTGTCAAAATCTCCTCACCATCAATAATCAAAATTAATTCCTCACGAAATTCTTTTAGATGTGGAACTTTGAATCTTTGAATGTGTGCTCCTTGTTGGACATATCATGTTATGTGAAGACACTTGGCCTTACAAGTTACATTTGTCATAACATATGTCAGTGTATTCATTTTTTCTGTAATATCTTATGAGTAATTCACCTATTAGTACTATGTGTTTAAGGCTACTTGCCAGTTGTTACAACTTCCTTTTTATTGTCTTTAGTTCAGTCACATGGTCAAACGGAATGCCTGATATCAGCTAATGAACTTTTAATAAATATACTGGTGCACTGTTTAATTGTGGCTGAGGGGGAGGGGCCCGTTACCTTGACAACGGTCACGGCAACAAGTCCAAACTGGACCTGCATGTCTGCCTGTTAAGAGGATAGTATTCCCTACAGCACATTTATAGATTCACCACCAGCAGGATCACTTTATCTGATTACCTCAGAGTAGTGAGAGCAGGCTGGAGAGATAGCCAAGTGGTGCGCGAGCTTCTTTGCTGGAGTTGGACGAGATTGCGGGGCCATGCTTGGTGGAGGCAAACAGCCTGCTCACCACTGCAGAGCGCTGTTGGTGTAGGTTAACACAGCGGCATTCGCTGTTGCCTATCCGGGCGGCCAGACGTGACCAGGTTCAAGGACACGTCTCTGCATAGCGGCAGAAGCTACTCACAGCTACTCACCGTGCTGTGATGCGTATGCTAATATGCCTCGCACGTTCTCCCCGGTAAAGAGATAAAGACGTTGGTGCTGCCAAAGGCGCCATTAAAGCAGCCAGAAGGTTTGCTCGTGAAAACTTTGAGGGTTTTAAAATGGAAAGCACGTATATTTTCATACAGTTTTGTGATTTGAGAGAAATGTAGATACGGAAATCTGTTAGCTACCACCATAGATAAACAAAAAATATATAATATATTCGTAAAGTATATCCCTGACTTATAGCTTGAGCAATGGTTGTTTTAAAATGATGCGAGTTTCTTTTGTAAAGAACAAACCAAGCGATTTAAAGACCCAGGCTACTAGCAGGATCATTGTGCTGCGCGAGTCTCATGAGATGGTTTCCCAGCTGTTTCAGCGACCCTTTCCAGCATCCACTCTTTTCATCATGAAATTCAAATACCTAAAATGGGCCAAACGAGGTGACTAAGTGGTCATTGGGTGAGCGGTGCTCCTCAGAGGAGAGCGTGAAGTTCACGGCACTGGGGCAGGCCCTTCATCTTCCTCGAAGGCCATGCTCTTGCCCTGTCCCTGCCAGCAGCTTCTCGTTAAACACGATGCTCTTCCCCCCTCCCTCCATTTATGTCCTTCTTCACCCTGTAGGTGTAGACTGAGAGCCCACGTGACCCTAATTGCATTCACTCAAGCAACTACACCAGCCTGCTCTAGGCATAGCTGCTGGAAAAATTTCAGACTGATTTCTCCTCAGGATTGGTTGTTATTTTTTTCATGCACATCACTGTGCTTAAACTGCCGCAGTTCAGCTCTCTAATTAACGTGGCTGCTACTTCTTATGTATTCTCATGGAGGTCAGCCCCCCCCTCCGGTTCTGATTCTGCTCCGAACGAGGTTCTCTGGACTACATTAAAGGGATATAAATACATGCTTGGCCAAGGGACCATCTGTTGGCTTTGGGGTCATCTCAGGGGTGACTGACTTCAGCTCGTTATTTTGGTCCAAGCCTCCATCGGCCTGCCTTTTGTGTCTGGGTCAAAACGAGCGTGAGGTCTAGTTGTCAGGAAATCTCACCTCTATCCTTGACTTGTGTACGATACAGCACACAGCTCCTCATCAATTCTCTGCTAGAATGGTAAACCAACCCAAATTCAAGATCCGGTAATTGGACTGCAGCTGAAGTCATTTCCGGGTGGTGGGGTGGTTCATGCCTTTCGACAACTGCATCGCATTTCCAGACTTGAAGGCTTGAGTGCCACCCACATTCTGAGTAAAAGAAGTTTACATGTTCTTTCATTGTTTGTGTGGGTTTCCACTTGAAGTCCAACAATGTCTTGATAGGTGTGTAGCTAACCCTACACTACCTATTTTGTATGTGCATACCCTACAACAGACTAGCATTACTTCCAAGCTGTTCCTTGCTTCTTTGGCTGGTCTCCTACTCAACATGACCCTGTGAGGAAAAAGCAGTTATAGATGATGGATGTACATAGTTCTTTTTCCCAAACTTTCCTGGAACAGTGTTTTTATGGCCGTTATTTTTATTTAGTTCAGATGAGAAGAAATCCTTAAATAAAATAATGTGCAAAGGGGCCCTCAGACAAAAAATGTTTTTTGTCTAAAGGCAAATGTAAAACATTTTAAACCTGTAATGACATGAACTGGCTGAGTGGCCATTTTACTGGGCACACCTGTTTGTAAACGCAAATATAACAAAGAAACTCAGTATATACAGCATGCAAACAGGGTCAGTAGGTTCACTTACTGTTCAGTTAAGCATTAGAATGATGACAATACTTAATCTAAATCATTTTGAATGTGGTGTGACTGCTGGTGCCTTATGTGGTTTTTCCAGCATCTCAGGAACAGCCGCTCACCTGCAGTTTTCACACATGACAGCGCTTACGGTTTACAGGAAATGGTGTAATAACAAATGACATCCAATCTGGGGAAATTCTGTAGCCCAAAACAGTCTGTTAGTGAGAGAGGTCAAAGGAGAATGGCCAGATTCATTAAAGCTAAAAGGAAGGCCACAGGCACAAAAGTAACAATGACAACAGTGGCGTGTACAAAGGCCTCTCTGAATGTACAATTAATCCCTTATCGGAAGAGGTTCTAAATGCAAAAATTGGTCCTACTCAGAACTAGCTGGTGTACCTAATAAAGTGGCCACTCTGCATTACTCTAATAACCAACTAATGGGTCTCAGTCATCATTTATTATTTATATATTTATCAGTTCCACCCCTTACTTACGGAAAATATGCTTGTAATATATTCAATTAGTAAATAACAGAATCCTTCCAGACATATGAAAACAAGATGTTTATCTTGCTAATATAAACACCCAGCAGCCAGCCATGCTGTCTAATGGAAATTTAATTGACAGTGATCCTTTTCCATCAGTGACAAGAGCTGAGCATTTCCCCTGGACCCACAGCTGTTGCAGGAGCATTTCTGCAATTTAGAAAAAGCCTGCTTATCTAACGTGCCCCCCCAGCCCATTCCAACCCTTGATTATAGCCAACTGTAATATTCCAAAGTGTCACAGGACCAGTTTGTGCAAATGGAGAATGGAAAAAATACCCACCAACCCCCCACTTCCCTCATTCACAAATCTATTGTTAATCTCTGCTCAATTATCCTCTTTATTTTCCCTCCATCTGGAAGATGGAACTGCCATGTCTTTCAATTAGCATCCCCTCTAGCCGCATCACGCCTCACTCACAAGGGAGTGAGTCAAACAGGATATAAAAACAGGCAAATGAAGTTGTACTTTCACTTGCACACTATGTGTATTTCTGTTTATGAACCCAAGCACCTCCATGGTTGGGGGTTCAAATCCCTCCTCTTCTCCATCTGTGTGATATTTTCATGTCCTCGCCGTGTCACATGGGTTTCCTCCAGCACTCCAAAGACATGTAGTTAGACAAGATGACCTCCATGAATTGCTCATAAGTGTATGAGTGTATATATGTACAGTTTCTGCCATGCAAGTGACTGCCATTTGGTCCAGTGTGTAGCCCAGCCTTGTGCCCCGTGCTGTCTAGGAAAAGCTCCAGGCCATCCGTGACTCTGACCTGGATAAGCAGTTGAAGATCATTATACCAAATAAATACAAATACTGTATATGCTGTCGGGATGAACACGGAAACACCAAAGTTGTGTTTGCAACTCCCAAATGGAGTTCCATTTATGGACTGTCACATAGGACATAACAGCACATACAGGGCAGGTGGAGCAGGATGAAGCCAGGCAAGCTTGCATGTTCCTGGGAGACAGTCATTTCTCTAGGCAGGTGGCGGTCTCCCTCGTCAACACCACTGCCCATCCTGCTCCAGTGGCTTATCCTGCGATGGGCCCCCAAGTCCTGTCTTCCCTTCCTGGCTTGCTCCTGCATCTTTGTACCCCTGAGCAGCTAATTACCAGCGGGTGCCAGCTGTGGCTGTGCAGCATGTACAAGATAACAATTTCAAATTTCCAAAGAATCATAATTAATCAATACCAGTCTTCATCCCATCCAGGTTGTACCCCAGCCTTGTGCCGTGTGCTTCCTGGGACAGGCTCCAGGCCCCCCCACAATCCTCATCAGGATAAGCTGTTGGAAGATGGACGGATAGGGTACCAGCCTGTTCAGCTCTGTTTAAACCACCATCTGTTCCCAACACACAATTCAACTTTCTCTGAAGACAAACTTAAAGCAAAGCCACCTATCTCCCAGGTAAATCCTTGAAACCCATCCATCTTCCATAAATGCATACCCATTACATGGTCACTGTGAGCTTGGAGCCTATCCCACACACAAGCTGACACCCCTGCATAGGAAATTTCTACAAAATGACAACAATAGTAATAATCCCGTTCATGAATTGCCACCTTATCAAGGGGTTTGAGTGTGTCAGTGATCCTTCAAGCTATGTTGTTGGGGGCATTTTGGTGGACAAATCAAATTGGTCATAGGTGAGGAGCCACACTAAGAGCCATTCTAACAACCTTCATGAGAAGGAAAACCAAGGACTCACCTGGAATGTCGATAGAGGGGCCTCACCCTGGAACCTGGACGGAGGGAGGGGATCGTCGGCAAGTGCTTGATGGTTCACACAAGCACAACCTGAATTCCCTTGTGTTTGCTCACCATCTTCAGGGGTAGCCATACATAAGTGTCCACTGTAATGTGGATGGTGTAACAGTCAAAGGCAGGGGCTTTGGTGGTTCAATCCCCGGCTACCAAAACTGTTACCTTTATGGTGGCTAAGGAGCCTGAGGTAGTGTAGGAGTAGGAGATATAACAATACCGTCTAGATGTAGTTAAGCACATAAAGGCCTCATGTTAGAGTTTACCCCAGTAAATGAGAAGATTGCCTCCATGTGACTTCAAGATGGGGGACGGGCTCTGACTGTTATCTGTGCTTAAGCACAGAACATCAGCTCAGAGAATCTTGGAGACCCCGAGTGGGGTGCTAGGAGACACTCCCCTCAAGGGACTCCATTGTTTTATTTGGGGTTTCACGCTCAGGTGGGTAACAACAGTGAATCCTCGAAGGGTGTGATTCAGAGGTGCAATCTGCCTGATCTGACCCAAGTGGTGCTGTGTTATGTAGCTTTTGTGCTAATCACAGTTTGTCCATAGCAACAGCATGTTCCAGAGGTGCTGAAATACATTTGTGCTGGTGGGTGCCAAGATTATGGTAATCCAGAAGTAGTGCCATGTCCAGAAAATTGTGCAAGCATGGGGAGCAAAAGAAAATAGTGCGCCCATTCCTGTGTTTAGTTCATGTGCTGTATCACTTCTGGATTGGACCGGTGGTCACATTTACACATTAATTCAAGAGTTAATTACACATTAAGTCCATAGGTGCTTGAGCCCTGGAACACCTACAAAACCGGCACCTATGCCATGTTCGAGCACAAGTGTGATCGTTAGAGTACTTGGTACCAGAAGACACAGCCATAGATCAATGCTCGATTTTGTAGTCATATCATCAAATCTGCAACTATATGTCTTAGACACGGGTGAAAAGATGAGCTGAGCTGTGAACTGATCACCACCTGGTGGTGAGTTGGACCAGATGATGAGGGAAGATGCCGGATGAGCCTGGTACACCTAAACGCATAGTGAGGGTGCACAGGGAGTATTTTGCGGAGGCCCCTGTCTGGGAGTTATTCAACTCGCACTTCTGGCAGAACTTCTACTGCATTCCTAGGGAGGCTGGGACATTGAGATCGAATGGGCAAGGTTTTATGCATCCATTGCTGAGACGACTGTGCTGAGCTGTGGATCTATAGTTGTTGGTGCCTGTTGATATGGCAAACCATAAACCCGGTGATGGATACCCTTGATTAAGAGAGCCATCAGGCTAAAAGAGTCCTACTGAGCTTGGTTTGCTTGTGGGGCTCTGGAGGTTGCAGACAGGTACTGGCTGGTTAAGTGGAGAGTGGCTTTGGCAGATGTGGAAACAAAAATTTGGATTTTGGAGGGAGTTTGGTACAGCCATCGAAAATGACTTTTGGTTGACCTAGAAGAGATTCTGGCAAATTGTCAGGTGACTCAGGAGGGAGAAGGAGTGCTTTGTCCATACTGTTGGGTATGGACTGTTGTTGATCTCAACTAGGAATAAAGTTGGGCAGCGAAAGCAGTACTTTGATGACCTCCTGAATCCCACTGGCAAGCCTTCCTTTTAGGATGCAAAGTCAGAGGACTCAGAGGAGAACTCACCCATCACTAGGGCTAAGGGCACTGAAATAGTCAAAAAAACACTTCAGTGGCAGGGCTGTGGAGGTGGATGAGATTCACCCTAATTTCCTAAAGGCTCTGGATGTTGTTGGGCTGTCTTGGCTGACACATGTGGAGGTTGGGGACAGTGCCACTGGACTGGCAGACTGGAGTGGTGGTCCCCATCTTTAAGAATTGGGACCAGAGGGTGTGTTCCAACTTTAAGGGAATCACACTCTTCAGCCACCTTGGAAAAGCCTATGTCTGGGTACTGGAAAGTAGGGTCCGTCCATTGGTCGAAGCTTCGACAGAGCAGGAACAAAGCAGTTTTATTACTAATCATGGAACGCTGGACCAGCTCTTTACCCTCACAAAGATACAGAAGGGTTCAGTTTGCCAAACCAGTCTACATCTGTTTTCTGGACTTAGAAAAGGCATATAATCCCTGATGTCCCTAGTGATATCCTCCGAGGGGTGCCTTGGGAATTTGGGGTACCAGGTCCACTGCTATGGGCTGTTCAGTTGCTGTATAACTGGAGTAAGATCTTGGTTCATATCGCCAGTAGTAAGTCAGAATTGTTCCCAGTGTGGGTTGGACTCCGCCAAGGCTGCCCTCTGTCACTGATTGTAGTCATAACTTTTATGGACAGAATTTCTGTGCGCAGCCAAGGAGTGGAGGGTCTCCTATTTGATGGGGATGACTTTCTTTCTCAAGTGGAGGTATTTATTTATGGGTCATGTTCACAAATGAGGGAAGAATGAAGCAAGAGATTGACAGATGAATCGTTGCAGCATCAGCAATTATGTGAATGCTGAACCAGTCTGTTGTGGTGATGAGAGAGCTAAGCCAAAATGCAAAGCTGTCAAAGGTGTTTCAGGAGTGTCCAACCTACAGAACACCCCAGAGTAGACCCAGGACATGCTGGAGGGATAATAGGAGTTGGTGGAGGTAGCTGGGAAGAGGGAAGTCTGGGCATCTCTACCTTGAGCTGGATAAGTGGTGGAAAATGGGAGAATAATAATAATAATAAGAAGAAATAAAAGGACAGTATTTCAATTTTTATTTAGTTTACGGTATGTTAATACCTGACCATGCTTAAAAGCTGGGCATTTAGTGATTTACAGTTAGTTTAGTCATAAAGCCATTCAAACATGTATCTTAGGTGTCTTAGCCCTTAATGGGGGGAGTCGCACTGATAGACCGTTCTAATGAAATCAAGACCTGTTGACTATTCACAGTCACTGTAATCAATTTCATAACTTCAGGCACAATAGTGAAATTTATAATGTTTTTCAGTCCAAATGTCTCTTTGGTATTATATTTCTTCTTTAACAGCACACACACACACGCACACACACACAAGTGTGCTGTTTTGTTTGTGCAACAGCAGATAGCATCTTCGAGTTATTGTATCGAAAAACAGTATAGGACTTTTCAATTCATCCTAAAAAAAAACATAAACAGTTTTTCTTTTTGCCCCAGGCTTTGAAACGCCCAAGGACCATCTACAGCAGGTAACTGGGCCGATTGGGCCATCTTGGTACCTCAGTCCTCCCCCGAGTGACTGACACTTCATACTGAGCGGTACGTAGGGGAAAGAAAAATAGGGAAATAATATGGCCTTCTGGGCATACAGAGGCAACGGGGAGATATGGCTTTTAGGGCAGCTGAGATAAAGCTGTAAGATAGTTCCGTGTTTACCGTGAAAATTTAACCGCCTGTCCTGTTACCTTGCTCATGGTGTATACTTACAAGCTGATATTCTTTGACAAATAAATTGATTAATTATCTTGCTGGTGGGGTCATTTACCAAATGTCACAAGCACATTAACCGAGGGAACCTGTTTTCCGTTAATCCCTCTGTAACATTTGTTGGAAGCGTACAGCTTCCGGATGATGAACGTATACATTTAAATGTCCATGAGTATTCTTCATTTTAATTGCATACCATTTCAGAAAGAGAAGTCACCAGTAAAGATTTTACAATAGGCTGTGGCTGTACAGTAGCCTAATAATTAGTAGACAGGAGTCAAACTAAATTACATTTAGCTCTTATGTCATTAAAATGGGAGTGCTAGCATGCAGCTGCCGATGCTTAACAGGAATGCTTCTCAAACAGTGTTACCCACAATGACTCAGTTCAGCAAATCATTACATTTACATTAATTGTTTGGGCCAGGGAGACAGAACAGCAATATGATGGACATGCACTGCAATACTATGCTACTGAGTAACCTGTGATGACCTGACATCACTTCTAGGGTTTCCCTCGCCTTGTACCTTGTACTTCCTGAGGTGGCAGGTCCATAAGTATTTGGTCAGTGACACAATTTTTGTAATTTTGCCTCTGTGCACCACCACAATGGATTTGACATGAAGCCATCAAGATGTATTTGAAGTGTAGATGTTCAGCTTTAATTCAAGGTGTTTCACAAAAATATTGCAGTAACCGTTTAGGAATTCATTACAGTCATTTTTAAACATAGTCCCTCCATTTTCAGAGGCTCAAAAGGAATTGGACAAACTAACATAATTATAAGTATAAAGATTATTTTTAATACTTGGATGAAAATCCTTTGCGGTCAATGACTGCCCGAAGTCTAGAACCCATGAACATCACCAAATGCTGAGTTTCCTCCTTTGAGGTGCTTTGCCAGACATTTAGTGCAGCCACCTTCAGTTCTTATTTGTTTGTGGGTCTTTCAGCATTCAGTTTTGTCTTCAGTAAGTGAAAAGCATGCTGGATTTGGTTGAAGTCAGGTGACTGACTTGGGCATTATAGAATATTGCATTTCTTTGCCTTGAGAGGCTCGTGGGTTGCTTTTGCAGTATGTTTTGGGTCGTTATCAATCTGTACTGTGAAGCACCATCCTATCGGTTTTGCAGCATTTGATTGAATCTGAGCAGACAGTATAGCCCTATACACTTCAGAATTCATCCTGCTACTTCTATCAGCAGTCATATCATCAATAAACACCAGTAATCCAGTTCCATTGGCAGCCATACATGCCCATGACATAACATCATCATGATGTGGTATGCATTAGATCATAAGTCATTCCTTTTCTTCGCTATACTCTTCCAAATATTGTGGTACAAGTTAATCTTGGTTTTATTGGTCAAAAGAATCTTGTTCCATATCTGGGCAGGTTTTTTTTAGATGTTTTTTGGCAAAGTCTAATCTGGGGAGTATACTACGAAATGGAGTTACTGGTGTGGTGGAAAAACAGTCAACTCGGAGTCTAGAGACAGCAAATACCTTTATTACTTAGGTTATTCAGTGCACGGAATAAGCCGAGACAAGAGGAGTCCCCCCTCGACACCCTCAAGTCTGACTAATTGTTTCTAAGGCAAGCTTATATCTCTTTCTTTAACAAGCACACCCTTGTTTGCCACTTCTTGGTTCCTTATCTTGTTTCCCAGGGTAGAACAAAGCTGGTTTCACTCATTTTCAGGTGGCCATGCACACCCCCTCCTTTTCTGCCTGCCCACCTGGGTATGCTTGATAGAGACTAGTTACAAAGTCACATTTTTCCCAACACTATTTCTATTAATTACTGAAGTCTCATGTTCTAGTAATTTTCCATTACACTGGCTTATCCAAGTGACTTCAGGAGTAACTTTGTGACGTCGGGTGTAACTTCCCGATTAACCTGTACTACGAAAGGTGAGTAGGTTTCCCCCGAAGTATGCTGCCATGGCAATTTATGCTGCATCTCTAAACTCCCGCAAGCAGTTTATGTTCTTGGTTAACTCAATGTTACCCTATCTAAGCAGCACCCATTCACCTACAATCCTTTCAAGGAAAACACACACACATGATGAAGACCCTGTTGACATAGTGAGAGGCTCACTACTTAAGGCGAGGGTATTTAGAGGCCATCAAAATAGCTTATCCCAATGATGATCTTTATGAAAGAGATCGATTCTCATCTGACAGAATTCGCTATCTTTGCCAACTTTTGGGGCAGACGTCTCTAATGCCACTCGGCAGAGTACTGCCCTCACTTTCGAACAGAGAGTGTGCCTAGGATTGCCCTATTTTGACAGTGGAGACTTCTTGCATTCCATCGGTGATGCTGAACATCTGAGCAAGAATACAGTGATCGCGGATAATTCGCAATAAATTGGTTTATTTTTCATATCCATAGGCGTATATCGGCTACGCAACACACATTTCTTTGCTTAGGATTTTCAAAAGTGATCGGTACGATTGACTGCCCCCTCCACCCCCTCCATTATGGGCCTTACAGTATTGTCGGCCAAGACCAACTCCTCTGGCTGTGAAAACGATGCAGGAGGAAGTCCTCCTCCTGTTTTTCTCATTTCCACCTTTTTCCTGTTTGCTGCAAACACATAAGCAGGCTATAAACCTGTATTTAGCTGGGATGCTAAATATAGCTATAAAGTTATGCACCACAAATGTCAGTATTAATGATGAAGACTAATAATGCATACCACTTGAGATAATGCTGTGGTACTTCATCCTGACTTGTTGCCACGTGCACTTTCCGCTGGGGTTGCAGCTGGAATGATAGTTTTAACAAAGTTATTCTTGACAGAATAGCATTACACTCATATAGACCTATAGTCCATGTGCTTTAGGGAGAAGTTCTACATTCAATAGCAGCGGCTAATGGATCAATTTCAGAAATGTAACCCATGTGTCGGCTGCAATTAAATAGTCGTAGTTGGTTTCACATATTAAACTATTTTACGTGTTCTTATATTTCAATCATTTAAAATAAGAGTCTGTCAGAGAAAATAGAGAACATACAACAAGAACAATTTTCTTACAAATTGACTCTGTCAGCAATGAGTTGCCAACAAGCCTCCCTGGCTTTGTTGGCCTCCACAGTGTTGGATGTGCCAGTAAGAGTACTCCTAAACTCCTCATATCTAGAAATAATTATTGCACATTCCTTCTCAGAAAATACAGAGCTCACGCCATGATTCAAAAGCTATACTTGCCTTTGACTACGCTCCGTTTATGTGAACGAACTCCGATTAAGTTAACACCAAATCAACATCTTAATCACCGTCGTAGTACTGTCTAACACCAATTTAGGCAATCAGGGTTTGTCAACCCTGACTTCACTTAATAACCCTGAGTTAACTCTCAGTAGGTTAAACTCCCTTTGTAGTATACCCCCCCGGGCCTCTGATTTTGAATGTTACCAGTGGTTTGGAAAATCCTCTATTTACATTCATGAAGGTGATCCTTGATTGTATGGTTTTGACAAGAAGTGTTCTTAAAATGGCTAGATTTTATGAAAGTTTTTTTTTTTTCCCCAATGAACGAAATCTGCAATCATCACTTCAGCTGACTTCGGTGATTTTCCAGGCCTTTTGGTGTTGCTGAGCTCATCAGTGCTTTCCTTCTTTGTAAGAGTATACCAAATTGTCACTTTGGCCACTTCTAAAGTTTCTGCTCTCTGTCTGATAGGTTTGTTTTTTCAGCCTAATGATGGTCTTATTCACTGCCATCAACACCTCTTTGGACTACATATTGCAAGTTCCCATGAACGGCTATCAAATGCAAATTCAACAGTTGGAATCACCTCCAAACCTTTTATCTGCTTAATTTGTCATTAAATAATGGGGAAACAGGCCACACCTGGCCATGTAACTGATTGTCAGTCAATTGTCCAATTACTTTTTAGCCTCTGAAAATGAAGGTACTATGTATAAAAATGGCTGTAACTCCTGAACAGCTAATGCAATATTTCTGATAAACCCCTTGAATTAAAGCTGAAAGTCTACTCTTCAGTCACTCTCAATCTTGATGGCTTCATGTCAATTCCATTGTGGTGGGTGTACAGAGGCAAAATTATGAACATTGTGTCACTGTCGAAATAGTTATGGACCTGACTGTATATGCACACTGTGCTGCATAGAGTTAAGGTTTATATGGTTTGTATATATCACTTGTTGCTGTAGGAGAGAATTGTTCTTCACATCTCCAGGGCTTGTTTTGAAAAAGGCCTGGATGACATTTTCCCAAGCCGTAATGTTAAACTTTATACATCTGCTCATTGACCGAAGCTAAAATAAACTGACACTCCTTCTGCAGATCCTTACCACTTCATCCTACCATCTTCCGAAGAAAAGTGCACAATGCGCAAAACAATTATCAACAAGGAATGGATGCGCTTTTTTATCGATTCATGTGGTTGATTATGGGCTCTCTTTGCCACTGGAAAGACATCAAGAGGCAACAGGGTAAACTCTGACACAATTCCCTTTGCTCGATAAGCAATTAATACCTCTTGGGTAATGGAATTACAGTTTGGCACTAAATCTACCACTACATTGACATTTCAAGTGCCCTATAAAAGACATTAAGGAAATTAATCAGCAGGAACATTTTTTTTCCTAAAAAATGGAAGAAGGCCCAATCACAGCATGTGCCTCTAGTACATAATCTGAATGGATCGTTGTCAACAGTATGCATGCATCCCTGCTTTGCACTGCACACATTACATAAATGGGCAGAGAAATATGTCTCATTCCATTAAATATTTTACGGCGTCCTGTTATGCGAATAATCATGCCTCATATGAGCCTTTGGAAGATTCATTTTTTCACGTTTATAAAAATTATGTTTTACGATTATTTATTTATTTACTTATTTATTCTGGATTAGCTGATCCTCAGAAATGACAGTGTGAAGGCAGGATGTTTACTTTTATGTTACATTTTGAATTAGTACCTATGTGTAACGCCCCAGCCCAGCCAGCAAAGCCAGCCACACCCACACTCAACCTACTCCAGATCATCATCAGCCAAATACTGATCAGCTTTGTCTCGTTTAGCGAATCTCACTTATACCCAGCAGAGTGTTTGTCTTATTGTGATGGGTTGTATGTTTTCTAGCCTTTACTGAGTGTTTGACTAATCGTCTGAAGCCTGTCAATGTAAGGTCTTTGCTTGTTCTCTGATTTTTGCCTTTTGAATTGGTTGCTTTGTTGATTGTGCTTCTGGATTTTGGGCCCTTGCCTGTGACCACGACTATGTTTTTGACGTTCTTTGCCTTCTGGAAACCCTGTCTGTTCTGACCTTGACCCTGCCTGTCTTGACTACGGTTTTGAAAACCCCTTTGGCAATGAAGCTCCCCTCTGTCTGGCTCTTGACCTCCTCTGTTTCTGACCACTATTAAAGAGCCCTTACCTGCACTTGGGTCCTGCCTATGTATTCGTAATGCTATCGATGGTGCACAGTTCCAGCTAGCCGAAAACAGTTCATGACTGATTGACAATAAATCCCCAAATTCTGATAAAGAGGTGGGTCCTCAATCATATCAAAAATACGTATTAACTTGTACCCAACATGTCCTCTAATACAGCATCTTACAAATTACATAATCTAGCATTCAGCTTCATCCTGTTTGTGTACTCAGGGGCCCATTTCAGAATGTAGGTATAACAAATCCTATAATCAAACCTGAATTCTGATGGGAGAGATTTGGGAAATTGATAAATTCTGAAGTTGGACTTTCAGGTTTCTCCAATCAGAGTTCAGGTTTAGCTATAGGATTTTGTAGCCCCGCTTTGTTGAATGGGTCCCTGCTGTATTGCCTAAAGACCTTGCTTTTTTTTTTTTTTTTTTCCTCTTAATTACATTGATGAAGCATAACGTTATTGATTTTCTTCAGTGCAAGGGTCAATGACAACAGCGTGCTTCTGTTTAAAGATGTTTTACCAATTTGTATAGAATATTTTGCTGGAACATTTGCAATTAAATGCCACTTTCAGGGACACAGAGCAGCAGGAATCCCTCTTGGGAACTTGGAAACATCTTTCATTAACTTTTCGATTAGGACAGATGTCACATGTAGAAATTGTGTCCTATATACTGTGGTTTTACTGCAGAGTATTTTTTTTGCATGTTTGTTTGTTTGCTTGCTGGGACCTGTTCTTCTCCTCCATTCATTTTATCACTTTAGAGTTTCCAGCCATGACTGTTGATGACTGTTTCTGTCTAGTCATTTTGAGCTACCTGCAAGCCCTCAGCAGACATGACTTATCTACTGCCTTTAGCACCCATCTGAGGCCTCCTCCTAGACCATTGGATCAACATCACTGTATCGCTCTCTCTTCAGCCTTGGGTTCCTCACTCCACATTCGGTAAATACAGTCACAGATTTGATCAGCTGTTGCTCATGGGTTTGCTGGTTTCTTTTATTTGTAATGTCTTAAGTAATGTCTTATTCAGCAGTGGGCAGCATGGACCACCACTGAAACAAATGAAGTCAGGAATCATCCAGATGTTCCAAAACGTGGTGGATTAAACGTTGTGTTATTCAAAAGTCTTTCTTGTATGTGAGTGTGTGCAGAAGGCACTGCCTTGCACAGCACAGAGAAAAAAAAAAAAACACATATCTTTCTGCTTAGTCATTAGATGACTAAGCATGCTGATAAATACTGGGGAGACGGCTCACGTGATATGTGGGTGGCTGTCTGAACCACCTCAATCCTGTTGATGTTTAACATTTACGATGTGCTGCATTAGTCTTAGCATTAGTGGAACAAAGGTCTGAGTAAATAAATAGACGAAGTATAAAGCCTGGTGGAAAGTGAAATTTGAGATCATCTTGTATCTTTGATTCTGTGGCTGTTAGCAAAATTGGCCTGTAACAAACTCAAAAAAGCAAAACATAGCTACATATACATCAAGCATGCACTGGGTGAAGTAACAATTTGTTTGTTTGTTCGCTCGTTCGTTCATTTACTCTTTCAATTAGTAATTTGTTTTTATATCTATTTGTTTGATTATAGCATTGTGCTGCTGTGATCACAGGCCCTTACGTACCTTCAGACGCCGTAGCTAAGGAAAGCTCATTGGCCCTGATCAGATTAATGACCAGTGATCCAGGTGATGCAGCTTGTATAAAGTTGTTGTTTTCATTTTTGTTTTATGTGGTGTTTTACCACTTTTTTCTTTTTGTTTGAAGGATCTATAACCTCATTTTCCTTCTCTGTTTTGCTAAAAATATTTTTAAGTTTGCAGAATATGCCCCTATCCTCCCCCTGTGACCTCCAGCCCTTAACAATTAACACTTTCCTGTGGTAAAGGGGTGCATTTGAATATGCCTTTCAAAGAAAGGCAATAATGGAGAGGGGCACCCAAAGTTCAGATTTGAGCTTTATTACCTCTTTAACAGGAGCTGTGACCCCACCGATTAATGGAAATTAAAAAAAAAAAAAAGAAGTGTTCACAAAGGTTCCAGGTTCCTGTTTGTTTTCATGTAATTATATTTCTAATACAAAGTCAGTATTTACGGTTCACCAGCTTGTAAAATAATGAGCACTTTTCTGGGGCAATGGTGCTATGAAGGAGCTTCGCTGAACCAAAAGGTGAAACCAGAAATATGCTGCAATCCGTGAGCTGCTAGCTTGAAGAATGTGCGTGTCAGTGTCAGGGAAGCAAAAACACAGGCAGGCCTAACTTCAGGTCTTCCTATAGCTGCTGTCAGTGCAGATCCTGCTAGTCACAGCGCAAACAGATGCATATACCCAAACACGAGTGTTTCCCACCCTGAATTCGGTATTCAAGTTGACACCAGCTTCAGGGTCTCCAGCATATGTGAATCATGTTTCTTATTAGTTTTTGTCAGCTGCCGTTTTTTGATTTTTTTTTTACTCTGCGTTGTCTTCACCCTGTAAACCCTGAAAAGAGAGATGCCACTCCATGGTAAATATGTACCCCAGGGCCATGTGCAAACACCTGGAGAGATTCTGTAAGGCTTTATCTTTAACTTTCTCCAGATTGGTGATGGGGATTGTTGGACTGATGTTTGCTTATCAACAATGCTGGCACTCAAACCTTATTCATCCAATACATCATACTAGACATAGAACTAGTGATCCTACTTTGTTTTGTCTCTCTTTCAGACAATGCCAACATTTTCCACTCAGTTGCACTCATTTTATGAATTGTGATTATAGATTTTTAGTTTGTGATGCATATTCTAAATCTCCAGGGTGTTTGTCAATAATCCCTTTACTTTAAAAATAGAATGCTTCAAACTTTTGTATTGGGGTTGTGTACATTTATAGCTATTACAGTGGTTTTCTTGCTGAAACATTATTCAAAATGTGTCTTTGGGGTTTTATTTACGTGTTTTTATATGTAATTTAGATCTTGAAATAACTACTTAATACTTTACGTAATTTCAGGTCTCTGTATCCTTGCTGTTCTGTAAAACATATCAATAAGGATGATGAGGGTAACCCTAATACCCACATGCAAGGAAGATAAAAAAAAAAAAACAAATTAACACACGGTTATTAAAAGATGACTGAGAATGTCCCAACAACATTTTAATTCCACTGTGAACGCACCTTGCACAGGTATGATATTGAGAATGATGCCAGCTCAGGGAGCCTAATTATATGGGGAGTGCGTAAATAATGGGGTGGACGCAGCATGCCAGCAGGGTAGGAACAGGTGAAAATAAGGCATGGGGAAATTTCATTTTCATACCCAGCATGTTGCCGTGATGCTGATGTACGTGTTTCACAACACCATGCCTCAGGAAAGTGTGTACTACTTTACAGTATGGTGTTAATTTTTCTCTAGAAGATGAGCACTGGGAATACAGGGGTCCCTGGAGAGGCCATGTGGGTTTGGACAAAGTGAACTGGATGATGATGATGATGATGATGTTCACAGGTACAATCAATGTACAATAACTGCATTACCAGAATCCAAAGTAACTGGCAGCCATAGCAGAATGAGACCTTGTAACTGGGAGCTGTAGCCATCACATGATCTTGTAACTGGCAGCGTGATCTTGTAACTGGCAGCCATACCATTGCATGATCTTGTAAATGGGAGTCGTAGCATCGCATGATCTTGTAACTGGGAGCCATATCATCATATGATCTTGTAACTGGCAGCGTGATCTTGTAACTGGGAGCTGTAGCATCACATGATCTTGTAACTGGCAGCCGTAGCATCATTAATATACCCATCACTCCCCTAATCTAGCACCATCCTTAACCCCCCTGACCTCTCCTGTCCAGCCTCAGGACATCACCGTGATCTGTTTCCCCCGCTGACTGGCCTCTACAATCAGGGTCAAGTCAAGGGGCAGAGCCTAGATGCAGCTCGTTTGTCTAGCGGGCACCGTGGCAAAGCCAGGGCACAGAACGGCTTGAGCCACAGCTCACCCAGAAACACTTGGCCTGCTGTACCACACCATGGGCCGTACGTTGACGCAAAGCATTTTTCTGACAAAACCTCTTTGAAAGCCTCAAAATTGCCCCCTGAGTGGCTACAATAATCATGACGTCTCTGATGCCGGCAAGAAAGAGGCATAAAGAAGAAATGGAAGAAAAAAGAATCCTTCTTTGGTTTATTGCTTAACTGGTGTAAAGGGTGTTGTAATTTAGTCTGGAGCAAAGGTTTGACTTTCTCAGCAGGAGTCAGCATGAACAATGGCCCATGCTGAGATAGCATGTGGAAAATTACTTTAATGTTTCATACAAAATGGGTTATTGCTTTGGTCAATAGGCTGAAGAGAAGACTGTTTATCTGGGCATTGGCGAGGTTGGAACCATCAGTGCTCTTAATAGTACAGCCGGCTGCCTGTAGCACACACATATGCCTCAGTCTTTGCTTTCTATTCTGATCATTCATCGTCATTCACTTTGTATGCAATTCCTGCAGATGCTGTTTACAAACGATGTGAAGCGTTCAGTTCAAAATGAATAAATTAATTTAAAGAACATCTTGAAAATGTATTACAGAATGTTTCTTTTGGGGGGATGGGTGGGTTGATGAAAATAATGAAAGTGGCGTTAAATGTGAGTGTGGTAGGGCTAGGGTTTTGTATCCTCTGTGTTGTGACGACTAAGACTTCAGAATCAGTTTAATTGACATTGTTTTTTTCTGTGACTGGAGTATATCTGTCTAGTTTCTGAACTGCTTAATCCTAATCAGGTTTTGTGGGGTGGCCTGAAGCCTATCAACCACACTTTAGGGCACAAGGTGGGGGACACCCTGGATGGGGTGCCAAACCATTGCAGGGAACAGTCACACACCCAGTTGTATAATTTAGATATGCTGATTAGCCTACAACACAAGTCTTTGGACTGTGGGAGTACAATGGAGTATCTGGAGGAAACGTGTGATGCATGAGGAGGACAGGGAGCTGGGAGTCAAACCCCCAGCCCTCGAGGTGCAAGGTGACAGTTCTAACCACTGAGCTGCTATGTCCCCCCAACTGAGATATAAACTGTATCGTGTGTATATAGTATATACTATATATACACACATACACATATACAAACACACATATATACACAGTACGTATATATGATTATAAACAAATAACAATAAACAACAACAAAAAACAATGGCACAATTAAGGCGTTGTGCTTTATTGAGCATTTGAGGTGCATTCTTCATAATGTACCACAAATCTTCGAGCAGTTATTCAAGAAAAAGTCTCAGTTCAGAAACTATAACCCTTTTACAACCGAGCCATCATATTAATGTCCGCTTCAAATGCTTGTTTTAAACTTGTGCTTTTTTTGTCTCTCTGTGCCTGTTCTGTAAAAACTGATTTATGCTGCAGTCACCACATTTCTGCTTGACTTCACAGGATGTTAATTTTCATTATCTGTAGTATGGCAGACATCTACGGGACAGCATCTTAAAAGACGTACCCATTTAAGACCCGGGATGTGCACTATATTATCAGAAGTAATCGTTTATGATTCACATTCAGAAGATGCCCTTTGTGGTGTGCTTCAGGGAAATAAAAACAATGTACCATGGTGAAGTCAAAGGTGACAGCAATCAAACTCACAAAAAAGTGATGATGCTGAATGCCTGTTTGGACATCTGAATGATGTCCAAATGTATTTTGATTTGTATTTGGAGAAGCATACTGCATCTTCAGGCATAAAGAAGCTGAACAAGAATGAATCGGCCCACCCATACATCCGTTCATCCAATCATCTTCTAAACACACACAGTATCCAGTACAGGGATTAACTGGACCAACAAAAGCAATATGGCAACAGAGCAACCAAGAACAGTTATGCGCATTACTACTGCTGTGTCCAAAGATGGGGGCTTGCTGTGTCTCCATAAATCTTATATCTGCTCAGAAAGAGTTGCTTTGCGCATCTTAACACTTGGTGTGGACACCACAACAACCTAATTCCTGCTAAGCCTGCTGCCCTGCTTGCCTCTCGCTGTCTTGTTTGGGGACCAAGGGACTACGAGTTGACTCCCCCTTCCCCCCGATGACAAATAGCACCAACAACAATACCAGCAGGCTGTCGCTGAAGGGGGTAAGGAGCTGGGATTAGTCACAACATGACCAACAGCCTCACCTTGATGGCCAGGTGCGGACCACTAAGTGGAACCTTAGACACCTGCTCCCACCAGGAGAACCACAATGACATGTGCCACCTTCATCTAACCAACGTATTCTTTCTGAATAACTCTGTCTGTCCATCCTTCCCTCCATCTTATCCAGTAGAGGGTCATGAGGGGAGCCTATTTAATGATAACAATAATAAAAACACCAACACAAACACCACCACCAACAATAACAATAATAACTGAATAGACATAATGGCAACTATCTTAAAGTCTTTATGAATAATCCACAGCGGGGTATTTCACAAAGAGAGCTTATTAAATTGAGCCTTATGTGAAATAGCCTCACTTAAGTTAGCCTAACAGTTCACTTCAGGCTCAATGAGTTCCACGAACCAAACTCAGGTGTATTTAAATCCCGCTAACTCAAGACAGGCTTTGGCAAGCGAAGCTCATGCGCGTCCACGTGACACATGAGCCAGCCCTGATAATCGATGCCAGATAGGGAAGAATGGAAGGGAAAGAGCCACGTTCTTGAGCCAGTCAGGACAAGAATTATTAACGCAAGTCTATGAAGAATATAAATATATAATAATGAAAGAAGGGAACACTACAGCCATAAACAAAGCTCGTGAGGGTGCTTGGTAGAAAATTGCTGTCAGGTTAAATGCGTAAGAACGTAATTTAAGTCACCTCTTAGGGTTAAGGATTTATGTATTAAACAACTAAAGATTTATGAGAACAGTTTTAAGTATTTAAAAGGCATAGTTATAATAATAAACAACATTTTCATTGACATAGATGTATTCTAATCACAATCGTAAGGTACTTCTAAGGCTACTTTTTAACACATTTGTAAAACAGTTAAGGACAGCATGCAAATTATTTAGGTCCACCTGAGACAAAAAGTGATAAATATCTAATTGTAAGTATTATAATGTTTGGTTTAGGAGCAACATGAGTGGGGTTAAAAGGTCCTGGCAGCGACTGAAGATTAAATACAAAAACATTCTTCAAAATGGAAAGGGTAAATTTAGTTGGAGCTACATTTTTACAGAATTCATTTAAAAACCCAATTTGCATACCATCGGAAACATTTTGGGAGATGGTAACGATGACTTATTGTTTGATGACCATTTTACCTTAGATGTACTTAACATAAGGTATTATCAGTACGTACCTGTACATTAATACTGTGGAATGATTTGCGGTTTACATAATCAGGCTCTGTGGGACCTGCTGGAGCCCTTATTGACATGGGTGCAGTCTATGGCTCCAATGGCGTTTGGAAAGCCTGGCAAACTGAATGTAGTTACTAATCCAAGGTACTGATTAGTTTATGATTAATGTGTGGTAAATGATTGGATGTTCATAGATTCAGCACCATCAACTCCAAAGAAAGTCTCCTTGATGCCAATAATGCCTTGGTGGCCAGAAAAGGTGATGAATGTATGTAGAAAGTGTTTTAGGGCAATGTGAACCTTTCTAATTTCATGACACACTGTAGCTTTGCATAGATGTTCTGCATCTCCAATACTGTAAAGAAATGAGCCACTGGAAAAGAAACGCAAAGCGATACACAAAGACTGTGAAACTGTAAGGGCTTTAGAGCGACAAATGTGATTAGAAATGTGAGGTTATAGGAATTTACACAAATATTTAATACTGCGTCTACTAAATCTATCGCGCTCATATAAATTTTCATCCAGAAAATCCAAGGGATCTTTTTTTTTTCTTTATTATGCATCAATAAAATCAAATATGGTAAAACAACTGGAATCCATCAAACCAGAATCTCATCTTCAAACATTTTAAAACAATACAGATTCTATTAACTCACACCAGTAATGGTGTCAATACACAACTATAGGCAATCTAGTTAAACAATTCCATTAAAATCCAATCTAAAATCCAAGGGATCTATCTTGGGCCACAACACTCGTGGAACCCGTGGCCAGAAAGTTCTAAGAATCATTTGCGCTCCCTCATCAACTGGATTATGAATAAACGGGCACACCATGGATGCTCATGTAAAAGCCTTTAATGCATTCCTTTTCATTTTATACAGTCTGAGTAGTTCAAGTTGCCTGCATGAAATCAGTAATTATTGAGAGAAAGAGAGAATAGCAGCAGAATATTCCCAGCCCCACAGAATGACATACTGTGAGACGTCACACGACTTGTCCAATCGTATTCATCAAGCTAAGCTAACCTTCACAACTAGCCTGACACGGAGCAAGCTTGTCCAAAAGCATATGTTGCAATAGTAACGAAAGCAGAGCTTCAGGTTAGCCTCATTTGTGGAATTGAATTTGGGGAAAGTTAGCCGGCATTGTTGAAATAAGCCTGGCTTATGAGGTTAGCTCACTTCATGGAATACCCCCCAGGTCTCTGGTTTTCAGACTTAAGGTAAGGTAAGAATTTGCTTCTGTGACCCATGCTTCTATCAGCCCTCCTTCATGTATCTACAACATATCGAACCAAGAGGTCCCCAAGAAACCGGCCTGCTGTGTCAAGGCTCCCCCCCAAGTTGAGGTCGTGGATGTGTGAATACAAATTTTTCCCTTGGTTCGACAATGTCTCATAACGTCTTACTTAATTCATTTGTATCAGTGAGTAACGACTCTGATTTCATGCTGACAACCAGTCAGATCATTTGCAGATGGGAATATTTTTGTGCCTGCTTTAAATCATAATTAGATAGCCCATGATACAAGGTCGTATTACAGCCTGACAGAAAACCAGCCCACACATGTGTCTTAGCAGTTGTTCCTGCCCAAATATTCCTGCCTGTGACCTCCTTCACCAACAATCCTCTTTTTCCATCATTAAATGATGTTGATGCTAAAAGCTTGGGGGGGGGGAGGGGGGGGGTAATAAAAACAGCGGCCAGCATAAACATTACGAATAAACTTAAAATTATACTCTCTGGAACCAAGCCCCAACCACTGAGTTTCGATTGGGCTTCAAAATTAGCCCCTAAACCAAATCAGCTCAAAGTCTGTCTGAATAAACAGAAAGATGGACAAAACAAATACATATGCAAATCCTGTAGTCTTGGTATGTTATTTTGGCATTAAATTCAAATGCCAAGCCCATGATTATTTACAAAAGTTTTATGATGTTAGCAGAATACCCCAGTCGATCCAAAGACTTACTTTAAAAAACGACCCTGACTAGTTTTCAGTCCCTTCCTGCAGGTCTGGACAAGTTCAGCTCTGACATGTAAACAAAGGGGATTTTCATCATCTGAGTTCATTTGTCCTTTGTGACATTTCTGGGGCCCTGCAGACAAACCAGTGTTTAAAGAGGCTCTTCAGACCTTCAGCTCCCTTGCTCATGCAACACATGGATGGGTTTTATCACTAATTAATAACACATTATGTCCATGAGTGTAACTTCTATTAACATTTTGCGAGTGGCCTTTGTTTTATGCACTGGAGTCTTTTCTCCCCCCTCTTTGCCAGCTGTGGGTGTGAAGCAGATGAAATGTAAAAAAAAAAACTGCTGTTGACATGGAGACAGGAGGATGATGGCAGTGAGTTGGAAGCTAGACAGTCAGAGGCATGATATCACCGTGACTGAAGGTGGCCAGACTTGGACCCACCAAGGTGTTAAAGCCTGGATCTGCAGGATCAGATGTCTTCGGCGCCCCTAACTCATCCATGTCCGCCATGGAAGAGCTTCCCACTGGCTTGTAAAAGCAGTTTAACGTCAAGCCACCCGCTCAGATTACACATAGCTGATCCATCTTTCAGATGTTCTCTCCAAAGTAGTCAAAGGTAAGAAAGAAATAAAAATGGGGAAAAAAAATTGTTGCTGCACTGAAGCAAGCTTTTATTGGGGCTAAGACAATCTTTAACTGGCACATGGCTCTCGCTGTATTTTACAAGTTTTACATTTACAAGTTACAAATGTGAACTAATGAATGTCAAAATCCCACGGCAGGTGTGACCATGGATAAGAGTTGAAACTTCTTACCAGTTGCATCCTGGAAAAAGGCAAGCAAATTGAATTATTCAGGGCATTGCAGGGACCCTGTGCATAACACTGTAATCTCATACCACAAGGGTCGCAGGTTCTATTTTGAAGGCTCTTTATGTGTGAAGATTGCTGGTTCTTCCCTTGTACACATGGAGTTGTTCTCACATCACCTGCAGTGTAAGCTGAACTGGTACCTCTAAATTGCCTAAATAAATTCCTTATGATGGGCTGTCATCCCATCCTAAACAGAGCCTTGAGGAAGAGTGTCAGTGTTGGAGCTGACTGAAAAAAGTCACTTTGAAGACTGCAGAGCTATGGGGCAACCAAATTGCCCCTAGGTTACGTTGCATAGGAACAGTAGGCGTACACTAATTGGCCAAAAGTGTGTGGATACCTGCCTGTACAGCATTTCCAATAACAAGGGTATAAACAGGAAGTTGGTCCTCCCTTTGCTGCTATAGTAGCTTCTACTCTTCTGGGAAGGCTTTCCATTGGATGGTGGCATGTTGTTTGAGGGATCTGCTGGCATTCAGACATAACAGCAACTGTTTGGGTTGGATATAGACGTTGGGAGATCAGGTAACATTCTGTCACATATGAACACTCCACATTGCAATCACTTTAACCTAGGCCAAAATTTGATACTGACCTGTTGTAAAGGTGGTATTCTGTGGAAATGCAATGCTTAAAGTCACTAACCCCTTCAGTATGTCCCATTCTGCTGCAAATGTTACTTTTTAGAGGTTTCATAGCTGTGTGCTTAATTATACCCCTATGCCAGCAATGAGTGTGCCTTAATTAATTGGTGTTCACATACTTTTGGTAATATGGTGTATTTTCATAATATTTATGTTTGCAGCTGCAATGGTTGTAAGCTTGAGGGGCACCAGCAAAGCGTATCTCTAATAAATAATATTTAGATATTTAAATTCATATATCTGATAAGGTATTTATTTTTTGTTCGGACTACAACCATGTCAGCTCTTCACAATTTGAGCTAGGAAGTAGGATAGATCCATGCCTAACATCTGCTGTACTTACTGCCCAGTGACCATCCTTTGCTGTGTTGTTGTCCTCTCTGGTGGTCCGTGGTAAGCTTCTTCTCTTTGGTTTAGGATTTGGGATACTTGGCCCTGCACTGTTACTGCCCCATGACCATCCTTTGCTGTGTTGTCGTCCACCCTGGTGATCTATGGCATGCTTCTTCTCTTTGTGGTTTGTGGTTGTCTTCTGGCTTCTGAATTATCAGTGGGGATTCTATTGTTTTTTATACAAACAGTCGGTCTGGGTTCAAACATGACCAGGAATCAAGCTTTCAGGCCCTCAGTGCCAAGGCAGAGACCTTTACACGCCAGAAGGAGTTGCTGCTGGACTACCAAATATAGTTCACACTTGAACATGTAATTGTTTTTCTATGATGTAATTTAAATATAGTTTACAATTCAACATGTAATTGATTTCTATAATGTAAATTAAATGTAGTTTACACTTGAACATGTCATTGATTTTCTATGATGTAATTTAGAGAAGCCTTTCTCAGGTGATTCCGTTTATTTATATAAAGATTTAATGCTCGTGGAAAAATTCATTGTTTAAACCTTGTCATTTTTAAGGTCTGTGTAGGATGTCATATGTTCGACTGTGATTCAAGCACCAGTACCGACCTTGCATGCCCCTTGACCTCAGCCTTTCATGAGTGGCGATATTTGGCAAGATCTCTGGGAGAGAGCCTGTTCAGGGTGCCTGGATCATACAGATAATACCTTACAGTTGTAAAAGGTTTCACTCTGAACTACATTTCAGCCTACGGATGCAACACGTCATTTTTCTGTCTTCTTCACTCTGGCTTTATGGACCAATTCCCAAAAAGCCCTGCAGCATAAACTGTGTGGTGATGGCATGAACTAAAGCATGTTAAACTACAAAAGAACACTGAATTGTGGAAAAAAAAATAATAAAATCCTACAGATATAAAACAAATGTAAAAATGCAATAAAGATTTCTTAGAAATAATGGTGGTAGAAGTCAAAGTTATTAATGCAGCAAATCTTTGTGTCTGTATAGAAATATAGCATTGAATTAAGCAAACACACACTCCACATTTATGTGAGGATAGTATTACTTCTAATGACATAATCTTCCTTATGTGACATCATCCTTTGAAATAAAGCCAATAATTTCCCCAGTTGCTGCCAGTTTCTAAAATACCACTTAGCCGATTGTATACAATACTGGCTACCCTAGATAATAGTACAGTACCTCTTTAAATCAAATGTTTCTCACGTACATGGCTAACTCCTTGAGAGGGTCAAGAGTTAGAAATTTATACACCAACCCGTGTAGCACAGATATGGCTTTAGGAGGGTGGCATACATCGTCAGCTGTGACAATATTCAGAGGGTGTTAAACTGCACACGTGGGGCAGCAGTGAGTCAGTAAGTGCCCTGTGACTGTGTTGGTGAACACCCTGTGACTGTGTAATTGTGTGTGCTCTGACTGTGTCAGTAAATACGCTGTGTCTGTGGCCATGAGTACCCTGATTTTGGACGATAAATCGATTTGCAATTAAAATATAATCACTCAGTCATGTGTTCTCATCTGTAACATGCAGTTTCATGCTTTAGAATTTCATGTAGGAAGCTGCTAACAGCCTGATGTATTTGACTAAAACAGCACACTATGACACAGTGGATATGGTTAATGAAACAGGTGAATAAAATCATAAGGGTCCCCGCTAAATAACAATATCCTCCTTTAGACCCTTAGGCAAAACTTCATTAAGTGGTGTTTTTGAACCCGTTACCAACATCGTTAATAGTCTGTCACAGCCGACTGACAACCCAGCTCTGTATGATGCCCAGCTAGATACCCGCAAGCCTCAATATGTTCTCTATTGCGCTCTATAGCATTTTATGAACAAAACTCAAAATGCAGTATCATATTCAGGATATTAATTGGCTTATGATTCCGAAATCACTAATGAATAATCTTTGAATAACTGTAGCTTACAGCGCCATGTCTTATAATACACAGTATGGAAAGAAGAAACTTGAACGTTAGTAAATTGCAGTAAATGAACACTGTGCAGTGAATTGCATGAAATAATACAATATCACGACATGTGAATATAGGGGACATTTCAATAGTTGTCTACTATGCCGTTGTTCGAAAACATTACACACGCCCCCACCCACCCCCACCTTACCGATAACACACTGCCACTTCTGGGACATTTTCGCCAGTCCGCACGTTTAGATTAACTACTTGAGCACAAATAATCAATGTTATTAGTGTAAAGTGTCATTAAACTGAGCCCCCTGTGTGACACTGACACACGCAACTTTGGATTGCACACCAGCCATCCAAACACACAAACAGCAAGACTCCTTTGGGAGTTGAAACCTACAACCTTTTACCCACAGTAATGCTGTGTGATACGCCTTTAATGCGCCGTGCTTTTTATTTCATAGCAATAGCTCATACCGTCTACTGTACCATCAAGCGTGCTGAGTATTAAAGACTATTCTATTTATCTATCACTGAATGCTGCAAAGCAGGAAAAAAAAAATAAATCGTTTCCCATGCTGTCTAGTTGTATTGCCCCTTGCGTCTTCTCAATGAGAAGCATCTAACGACTAAGTGCGTTTCTATTACGTGAGAGGACACTGCTGTATACCAGAAGGTTGCGGTAACGACCGTGTCCACAAGAGGGCACTGCCGGACAATCCTTACCCCTCATTCCAACAATATCAGGCAGAAAATGAAACAATTAAAAATCACATTTATGTGCGCTGCTACAGCCGCGTATGTTTATGCCTTTTGCTCACTAAGTACATTACATTGCAAGTCAGTGACAGCGATTACAGAGCTTAACTATGCGAGTGATTTTAAAAGCTATTTATAAGCATTTAATTGACACTCTCCCTCAATCATTTTTGTTCTAAATTCACCTTTAAAAATTAAATATGATTAAAACGACAATAACTAACAGATGATTGACTGAGTTGATGTAACTGCATTACTGTTTCCCTAGCAGATCCGTCAGATGTCAAGGCACCCAAATCTAAGGCAGCGTGATAGAGCCTTAGCCTGTCTGCATCTCTCTGAAGGCCGGGTCCCAGGAAGAAGGCCAGCTGTGAAGTAACAGTGAATGTGTTCTGACTCTGTCCTGTGTGACAGTAACATATGTTCCTTCAGCCCTTGGAGTACCGATCGAGCGTACGGTTTTGATGGCTGACGCGGTAATGCGCTTACGGTAAAATAACCATGTTGTTTTCCGCGCGGGCCTCTTTGTGGATTCAGAGAAGTTGTTCTAGTAAGAACTGGCATTTTGCTTTCAATTTCTAAACATCCCAGTTTTGTCCTGCCTAAGGTCAATAATCAGTTTTTAACACTGAACAGCAATTAACATTAGATGCATAATAAAATATACATTTGTTCACAATAGAAATACTTCAGTAGTGAACTTTTTCCATTAAGGTTATTCAAGCTACAGTACTGGTGATTTGCAAAATATTTAAACTTTTAAGAGATAGTTTAATATAATGTCATGGTGTTTACCAGTTTTTCTTAACTTTTTGTTCAATGTTGTCTGATGTAAATTTTCATCTGTTTCATTTTTTTTTAATTAACACATCACAATAGACTTTAATATGCTGTGCAATTTGACTGTATGCATAGTCAAATTCCAAAACATACACACTAAAAACTCAAAATGAATATATATTCCAATACAGCCTCAACATTTATTTTTGGGATTTATTGTGTATGGTTGGGTGTTTGGTGTCAACTTGTGATATATAAAATCAATTTCATACTTTTTTTATACTGTAATACTGAACAGTTAAAAGCTGTTAAATACTGCATGCAATTGAACTGTTTCATTAATTTCTGGCTAGAAAGTATGCTGTAAATTTAATGGTGAAGCTGTTTTGTGCAGAAAGACAAACAGGGCCTTATAAACAAGACTGCAGCATGCAATATTCTCGGCTGCAATCCGGTGCACACCGGTGCAACCCCATTCCGGGCCTTGTGCTGTCCTTGGGCTGGTCTTGCTAACATTTCCGCTGAAAGATACCAGAAGCGTTCCTGAGGCTGAGAAGCCAATTATTAGCTGAGGGAAGAGCAGGGTCATCGCGATAAAAGAGGTGCACCTCTGTGAGGAGAGAGTGGGCTAAAGATGCATACCTTTTTCTCGTTCTTTCTCTCTTTCTTAATTATACATTACGTAAAACTTTCGCAAGAAGAATAAATAAAAAGCATATTTGCAGGGTTTCATTTACTGCTTGGTCCTATAAGTAAGAGTTTTCCATGGGTGTTGCTGCCGGTGTGGAGTTGTTGTGGCACATGATTTTGTGAAAGAGATTAATAGAAAGACAACACATTAACACAAACACATGTGTGTGTCGCAGTACACAGGCACACACAATTTTGCAATTGCTGAACATTGTCCATCCATCTTCTCACTGCTTACTCAGGGACTAGATGTTAAACTTCCTTAAAAACAGATTCATATATAATTAATTTATTTCATCGTCATCTTGATATTTTTCTAGAAATTACTGGAATGTGGAGCACATAACACAAGCCTGAGACACAGAAGGCATGGTGAATTTATTGTTTTATTACTCTCAGTAGCCAATCCAAATATGATCATGCTAGTGATGACATTCTCAATGGGGAGAGTGAGCACAGGGAGACATATATAACATGTCTGTTTACATCATGGTGACAGTCAGAATGAAGGGAACAACACAAGAGGAGTTTGAACTAAACATGAATCTAAAAACATACAACAATCAGACTTATCCAGAGGAAACCAAGATGCAAATTAACTATGATGTCAGGGCCAAAATCAGCAACCTGTCCCACTGGCAGTGCCTGATGCTGCACAGTCCCTCTTGGAAAGGTCGGATGTCCCATTCTCCCACAGAACACCTGACAATCCCCAATAGTTCCTAGTCCACCACATCATCCTGCAGGTGCTGCTGTGGCATCTTCTCTGGGGTGGCTGTTTTCCAATCCTTAATCCTCCTTTCCATCTCAAGAGCTTCTGGGGTGCAGGGGGCAATCAGTTTAAATGGAGTGGCTGTTCGGTTCTTGGGGTGGTATACCAATAACCGGTCCTAATGCGCTGCCACTGAGTGCTACCTTTGCCCAGAGTGGACCTAGTAGACCATCTCCGACAGCTGGTCCACCACAATGCATGGCCCCACCTAGTAGTTTTTGGGCAGAAAGCCTTTTTATGTTCTGGGCTGAAGAGCCAGACATGCTACCAAGTACCAACAGGGTTCCCCTGACAACACGTGTCATAGACCAACTTCTAACAAGCCCCAGTACTGCCAAGGTGCTCCCTGACGAGGGCGTGGGCTGCCTCCAGACGCTGTCACAGCTCCTGCAGGTACTTCGTCCCGGCCTCTCCACTGATGTCTGGCTCTGATGGTGCCCCAAATGCCAGGTGCACTGGGGTGCGCAGCTCCCACACAAACACGAGCATGGCCGGTGTGAACCCGGTGGACTCCTGCATGGCAGAGCGGCACGCCCAGAGGACTAGTGGCAGATGGCGGTCCCAGTCCCGCTGGTGCCGGGCAGTGAGGACAGCCAACTGCAGGGTGAGCGTCCGGTTGAACTGCTCCACAAACCCATTGCTCTGTGGGTATAGCAGAGTGGTTTGAGTCTTTCAGATGCCCAGGTAGTGACCGACCCCCGCCTTCAACCTCGGCCTCGAAGTTTTGCTCACGGTCACTGCGCAGATCCCCTCAGTGCCCCGAACTGACTGGTGGTGGTTCTCAGAACCAGCAACACATTGTGAAGTAGTCCGTGCCATCAGTGCCTGGAAAAGAGCCCAAAATATCTACTCTCATTCATTCCACAGGGTCCTCGACTGGAGAGAATGGGGAAGGGTTTGGATGCTGAGCAGAAATCTTTTGACTAGTGCAGGGGTCACAACAGTGCATGTAGAGCTTGATGTATTGCTGACACCGAGTCCAGCAGAACGACCGGTGCAACCGGCATGGGGTCTCAACAATACTTCAAATGCCACACTTCAGTAAGGCTGTGAAAACTCTGCAACACTCACTGATCAGGAATCAGTTTATTATTCCCTTACTATACTTACATGTGAGAAATTAGTCATGGTGTCATGTTCGCAGGCAGATGACAACACAAGAACCCATGAATCACTGAAGAGTAAGTTAAAAGGCCAAGATAAGAAACCTAATCGCAAGGCATTCTGCACCTGCTGGGATCCTGTTTACCATTATACAGCTTACGTAATAATTCTATTGCACATGATCACTGGTGAAGTAAAATGAACCCTAGAATAGGATAAATATATAAAGTGATTAATTATAAATTATGGTTGTTATGAAAGTGGTTACTTGTCAAGTCCAGTACTGAAGGTCCACTATTGATTTGTGGTTTGATTGAAAATTTCAACTGTTCAGGGTTTTTTGTTTTTATTGACTTTAGGTCCTTCAGAAGGGTAGAGTTTGGAAAAGTCTATTGCTGGCATGTGAGGACTTGGAGAGTATTTTGTTGGTCCTCTTCCTGACCCTGTCTGCGTAGATGTTTTTCATGCAGGAGGAGCGCAGCCCATGATTTTCTCAGCTGAGTGAATTGTGTTTTGGAGCTTCTGAGGGCTGCCTTTTTGTGTTGCCCTGGGACAGCAGTAGTCACCAAAATAACTTGACTGGGGATTGGTCCATCTCAGCGGTTATACAACACGCCATCACGCAACATGCACTGCCAGGTTGTCCCATTGGGAGCAGTGGGCTTTGACACTTAGACTATGGGAACCACTCAGACTGACCACTCAGACTGACCACTCAGACCGACCAGTCAGACCAACCGGTCACGCCCAGCTTTCATGTCGACCACTGAAGCCGCCTACTCAGTCTAACCACTCATACGGACCAGTCAGGCCAACCAGTCACACCAAGCTTTCAGGTTGACCACTGAAGCCGTCTACTCAGTCTGACCACTCAGTCTGACCACTCAGACCTCTGCCCTGGCCGAAACTGGCCCTGAAGCAACAATTCTTGAGCTCTCTGCAGGTCCACATGGTTGATCTCATAGGATTCTCCTGTGACTGTCATGGTCACCGCACACCTCCCAGTTATTGTGTGGCACTCCGCTTCCAGGTTCTCACAGCATCTGCAAGCCTCTTCAGTACAGGGCATGCACAATCCCATGCAGATTTAGCCCAGCTGTAACTCATGCTAAAGGGTGATGTCCCCCACCTTGAATCCAAGGTACCATCTCCCAGTCATAAGTCTCACCATTCACTGACTGCAGGTTCGCCAGTGTCACCATCCATCCAGTGATTTTTCTGGTTTCAGTGCTGCACGCTGACATCAAAGAGAGTCATTAGAGCCTTTCCCTCTAACGTAAAACCCAGCTGCTTCAGCTCTGGCGACCGACCATGGTAACGCCAACTATGTCGCAGACAACTCCCATAGTGCATCGGCAATCTATTTTGGTAGATGAACGAGCGCCATCAGTGGACACAACATCCATCCATCCATCAAGGAGGAGCATCCTGCTTTCAGCTCATGCATTGATGTGATCTTCAGTCAGAGGATGCATTGCTGGTCTCTTTGCTGTGGTGGTGCTGCCTTAAGGAGTGGTTGTCAGTGTTCCCTCAGCACCTGCACCACTCTCTAATGCCCACTCAGTAGCCGACCAGAGCTGCAGTCTTTGGGTACAGCACTACTGAGTTAAATTTCAGCCAAAGTCAAGTGATCTAATGCTGCATTTCCACTGCATACCAGCTTGACTCGACTCTACTCACATGGCGTTCCATTTCCATTGCAGACAGCTGGTGGTCACGATGCTGCACACAATTCCCGAAACGTCATCTTCAACGCGACAAACAGGAAAGAACAATGGATGATATGGATTCTGTATTTTATTCTCTTTTTGTAGCTGTTTGTCACAGCAAGGAGAAAACATTTATTTCAGAAGATGCTGAGTTCAGCAAAACAAAACACCGCTGAAAAACGGTGGTCTACTCGGTCGAACGCCCAACCAGACGGTTCATGGCGGCGACTTTGCAGGTAGTGAAACATCCGAAACACACATACACAGCATGCCCATTTTATTGTGTAATAGTAGTTGACCATGGCGTGGTTTTGCGGGCATATGTATCAGTTAAAATTAAAAAGGCAAATCCAAAATAGCTTGCTAAAATATTTTGCTCAGTATAACCTGTCGTGTGTTGATGACGCAGTGCAGTTGATTCTCTCTAACCAATCAGTATAGCCTGCAGCATTTTCACGTGACCTCCGTAGTACCTACTCAGCTTGATTAGAACCGTGGCAGAGATGGGACCAAAAAATAGCATCACGTACCAGGTACTATCCTCAGTTTTGCCAAACGGATACGCAAAAATGGCGAGTCGAGCCGGTACCATGCGGTGGAAACGTGCCATAAAGGTCCTTCCTCAGCATCTCCTTTTTGATTACGCTCAAGGCCTAAGTCACCTCTCATAGTTGCTTGCTGGTATTTGTAACTGCTGCTGCCTGAGCTGTTGCTTCTGGGAGCTGCAGTTTAGAGGCCTGCATGATCTCACCCGTGACACCAGCATGGTCCCAGATGTGTGAAGCACACAAATGACGTGCAGAATGCATAGGGAAATCTTTTTTTTGTCAATCCCAATATTATCATGTTAGCGATGACACCAACATGGGCGAGAATGTGCATGGGAGTAAGAAAACATGGCTATTTACATCACAGTGACTCGGCATGATGGGAAAAACGCAAGGGGAGATTGAGCTGAACATGAATAAGTGAGGACTACTAACGCAATCTAAAAACGTAAAATATAGTAATCCAGAGCAGACTCAGGTATACAAATGAGCTACAGTGCTGACCCACTGCTGCATCCAGCTGCTGATGCCACAGTATATTTGACTGATAAATGTCATCCTTTTCCTACTCCTACATCTCATCACTATCTGATCTTCTCCCAATGTAGGAGATGCTGCTAGAAGATATTTTTTTGTGCTTGACGTTATACACTCACTGGCCACTTTATTAGGTACACCTAGATACAGTCATCCCCAGTAGGGTCCACTTTAGGAGATAAGTTCTTGCTCCTGACAGTAAATAAGTGGTGTGTTCAGAGAAGCCTGTTTGCCCATGGTTGTACTAAGCTGTTATTTTTTGTTGCATTCCTTATTGCTTTAATGAGTCTTGCCATTCTCCATTGACGTCTCTCATTTACCCTCAGAACTACTGGATGTAGATTATCACACCATACTCTGTAAACCCTAGACAGAGTAGTGTGTAAAAATCCCAGGGTGGGTGTTTCTGAGATGTTGGAACAACTGCATCTGGCACAAATAATCACTCCAAATTCAGAACTGCTTTGATTTATAATGATTAGTCAAATATTAGGCTCTTAACCGTGTCTGCATGCATTTAGGCACAAGCACATGGTTCACTGTTTGGAAGAGCAGGCTGTTGGTGTTAACAAGCAGGTGCACCTAATAAAGTGCCCAATGAGTGTATATTACATGCAGTTTACAAATCCAGGGCTGTACAATTTCATACACATTGCATTTGCCAGTGATTCTCTTTGAGGACATTCCAAATCCTTATTTATGGGAAGAGGTGAGAAAGGGCACCAGACAACTACGTCTTCTTGTAAAAAACTTCGGTAGAGTTCAGACTATTGTGGTGGCTTCCTTCATCTCACAGCAGTAAATTTCCAATTTTAGCTTTTCTGAACCCATCTGTAAAAGGTCACGAGAAAAGAAGCAGCCATTGTGTTAAATAAACCAATAAAAAATACATGTATGGTATATAAAGCATACCTCATTACAGTGCCATTCCCTCTGTCCTTCAAGGTTAGCTATAGGGTTTTGGTTCTTAAAGCTGTATCCTCCCATTTCTTGGAGCAAGCCTGGATATCTAATGTTGAACGTTGTTTTATTATCTATCTCAAGTCTCCTAAAACTTATAATAGAGAAATAAATTGCCTACCAAATCAAAAGTGATTCAAAAATGAAATATCGTTAAATCACACATGATTCAGAGATATGATGAACTTAAGACAGTACAAGAAGCAGTTCTGATCTTTCAGCAATCTCATTTTGCAATTTCCTGAGGTCCTTTGAGCACTGATGAAGTGACCCTACAGACATCTACATTTTAGATTCAAGTATGGGAGAATTTCTTCTGGTGAAAAATCAGGGAAAAATCAAGTCTTATGTTTGTGCCACAGTGAGCATTTTTCATAATAAAAAACCCAAGCATTTTTACATTTTTTTCATTTTTTTGGGGCAGCTGAGGTCTTCTAAGACTTATCTATGCGCCCATATAAATGAGGGTTTCAACTGCAGAATTTTTTTTGCTTTTTTGGGCAAAACACTACACTGTTGCATCATTGCTGAGGGTTAATCCTAAGTCTCAGTTATTTTTGATATAGTGAATCAAACCTGGAAAAAGGCAATCACTATGTACCAATTACAGAGCTCTACTGAAATATACCTTACTTGTACATTTTTAATGTCTTAAGCAATACCTTTAAGCAATACCTTTTAAGCAATGATTTTTAAGCACATTCCTTTCTTAAGTATCAATGTTCACCAAGATGTTTATAAGGATCAAGGAATGAGTAAGACTAATTTAAGCATTCTTATCGGCATTCATCAGAAATTTACAAAAATATCTTTACGAAAAGGATCAATTAAGAAAAATAGCAAGCTTTTGTGAGGGACAGTGATTTAGTGGGCAGTACAGTTACTTCACATGTTCGGAGCTGGAGGTTTGAATCTGGATATTTGTGTGTCGATTGTGTGTGATTTGAGCAGTGCAGGTTTCTACTTGCAGATCAAAGACATGCTGATTGGTGAACTTGCTTTTTTGAAACATTCATAGTGCGTTTCTGGGTGTCCTGGGATGGACTAGAATCCTGTTCAGGGTCTTTTCCTGCCTGGTATCCTGACATAAGCTTCAGACCCCCCTGTATCAAAAAAGCAGGTGGAGGATGGATGAACTGTCAGTTTTAATGCCAATTTGTGCTTTTACATCTCACCATTTTTGGTGAGCTTGCATCTACTTCAGTACAAGGCTCTTCAATACTGTGGATTTTCATGCAGAGAAGAACTTGAATAATAAGCACACAGCTGAAAATGTTGACTAAAAAAAGTAATTTCCCCTGTTAGCCTTGAAACATTTTTTGTACACAAAGGAGATGTTTTACAATCCAAACTTAAAAGGAATGTAAGTTAACTGAAAACTGTAATCAGAACAGTAGCTCCATGTTATAGTCTTATTAGTAGGATGCGCAATTCACAAACAACCCATCCTCACGAGAGCTAGTTATTTTACAGAGCGTCGAAGGAGCTACTCTGCCAGAACGTGTTTGTATATGAAGCTAATAAGATAGAGCATCCATATTTGGAAAGGAAACAAAAACAGCTTTACTGTGTTGTTTTGAGTTTCCCTTAGCCGGGATGAACTTATAGGAAGCCATATGGGAATGTATACACTGACCCCTTCAATATCCATTAACCAGAAAGCCTTACTATCAGGATTAAGGGGAAATGAGGATGGGGAAACACTGGAGAGGAGGCCAGTCCACAACGGGGAAATGAGACAGTTTAGAATTGCTAGTTAATCTAAAGCGTGTGTCATCTTGAATTGATGTAGCAAAGTGAAGTTCACTGAGGAAACCCATGCGGCCAAACAATGAATAGGCAAACACATGCACAAACTGTCGAATATGGGGCTGACATTTAGCCCACTGCCCCACAGTTATGAGGTAGCGATGATACCCAGGAAAAAATAAAAAGTGTCCTTGATGACATGTCATCACGCATGCTTCAGTGTACAGTGACTATGCCCTCCCAGTGCCTGGAAGTCATGGCTCGCGTGTGTTCGCCAGCGCATGGTGTGAACCACTATCATCTGGCAGATAGTGGGTGGTGAGAGAAGGCAGAGGCGTGAATCATGAAGGCGGGAGGGCTTGCCCCTCACCAGCTGTCATTGCCCCCTCTCACCCCCACGCCCTTACCTTCCAGTGCCTCTGCGCTGCTCTGCTCTTGGTGCTATTTGCAGAGTCTCTCTCTGAGTCATGCAGGTGGTGACTGGACAGGTTCACGGGTTTAAATTGGGAGAATGATCTGGAAGTTGCGCTTCCAAATAAACTTTGCCACTGCCTTGCTCCATCCTTTTTGACCAAAGTGGCAGCAAGAGTGAGAGAGGGAACACACAGTAGAGAAGGAGAGAAGGAGTGCTGAGAATTATTTATGTTGCCTTCATCTTGCTATTTCCAAATACACTTGTCAGAAAAGGTCAGGCTCATCTAGCAGTTAAATATACCAGACTGTAACGGCAGAAAGATTTTCACAGAATGGTTTTCTGTTGTGGGTGGCACAATGGTTAGCATTGCTCACACCTCCAGGGTTGGGGGTTTGAATCCTACCTCCTCTCTCTTCGTGGAGTTGTATGCTTTCCCCATGTTATCGGAATATGTTTCTTTCCTCCTTCAGTCCAAAGACATACACTTGGGCTATTTGGCCTTTTTAAATTGCTTATGATGCGTGTGTATGTGCTGGGTGATAGACTGGAATGTTGGAACCAAGATGTGTATACCCTACGCTACCTAGGACAGGCTCTAGGCTATCCTGACCGCAATAGGTGGTCAGAAGGTGAGTGACGGATGTTTTTCTATCATGCTGTGCATGTGTACCCTATCCAGTTTACCACAATTTTTACATTTACTGGTAAACACCAGCAAAAAAGTAAAACATAAGAATAAATTCAAATACAAATGTAAGTCCATAAAAACAAGATTGTTATTAGTATTATTATTGTTGTGGAGCCTTAATGATTGTGTAAGATACAACTCACTCATCACATAGATTTTTTTCTTTTTTAATCCTAATGTGTGGCATAATATTATATTGTCCCCTACCCTATACCTGCCCTGTGCGGGACTGGAAACTGCAGCAATTGGGATCACAGTTTGTGAATAAAATTTTGAAAACCTACTCTAGAAGAATCTATGATTAACCACAACTAAATATAGATACTATTTGATACTATTCCCATGACCACTTTTTAAAAGTTTTTTTAACCTGTTAAAATATTGCAAATATATACTGCATACCATACTGTGCAAAAGTTTTAGACACGTGAAAAAATATTCCGCAAAGTGAGGATGCTTTCAAAAAACGATTCCATAAATAGTTTCCATTTATTGATTAACAACATAAAAAGTGCATTAAAAAAAAACCTAAATCTGGTCAATATTTTGTGCGGCCACCCTTTTCTCTCCTAGGTACCCTCGCACACAGTTACCTTGGCCGATAAGTTCTTTCAAAGAACTAGGATAGCTAACCACAGTTTTTCTGAGGATTTTGGCTGTCTCAGTAGCTTATGTCTCTTCATGCAATCCCAGACTAATTTAATAATGTTGAGATCAGGGCTCTCTGGGGGGTCATACCATCTCCTCCTGGCCTCCTTGTTCTTCTCTTCACTGAAGATAGTTTTTTATGACTTTGGCTGTATGTTTTAGGTTCTTGTCATGCTGAAGAATGAATTTGATATCGATCAGATGCTTTCATGATGGTGCTGCTTGATGGATAAGTATCTGCCTGTACTTCTCTGCACTGAGGAGACCTTTAATTCTGACCAAATCACCAACTCCATCTGCAGAAATGCAGCCCTAAAACCTACAAGGAACCTCCAACATGCTTCACTGTTGCCTGCAGATGGGCATTTCTAAAATTCAAAATCATGAAACATCTGGCAATCAGGACATGAACATCACAATGCAAATCGGGTGCATTTAGAGAAATTAATGCATAAATGGCAATTACTGGAAACACGCTGAGAAGTGCAATTGAAGCAAACAAAAAAAAAAACTATGAATGTCCCATGCTTTGATTTTTTACAAATGTAAAAAAGAATTGAAATAATTAAAAGCAATCATTAAAATTAGATGAAACAGATGTTCTCAAATTTTAGGTTTATTTATCCTAACACATCTCTCTGCCTAATTTGTAATAAAATTAACACAAATGAGTCATGAAATCATGTAAATGCTTTTGCACCTCACCGCATTTTCCGCGTGATTGTTATTCAAATATGTGGCAACATCCAAGTACCTGTTCATTAATGTGTCAGAATGATCCTAATGAGGCAGTCTGACAGTTATCGGGATTACATTTCCACTTCACAAAAACAGTTTCTGAGCCATAATTTGCAGTACAATGTAGTAATTGTTTTTGCTTGTTTGTTAGTTATTCAAGGCAAATGTTCTATTTTTATCATTAATTTGCAGCAGAGTGCATACATAGTACATATATAATACATATACTGTATATGTATGATGTATACATTATATGTATATTATATACAATTATTATTATTATTATTATATTCATATTAATACATGTTATTATTGCAAATATTATTATACTATATGCAATTTATATAATTTGACTTTGCCAAGCTTGATTCCCAGCCATTTCAAACACTACGCAAATTCATTATATAAATTATGCATTGATATACACTGTAGATATAGCTATAGATATCTGGACATGCAAATCGAACAATCCAATCCTGGAGAGAAAACAAAGGGAGCAGATTGATCAATAATGGACAAAAAAGGAAAAAGACTGTTGAAACTGTCTGAATCGAGAATAAGGCAGCCAGAGTCAACAATCAGCTTGAACAGTGTTACGCTCCCCCCAGAGCACTGGGAACTGTTTGTGCAGAAAGGCAGACAGTCGTGTCTGTCAGGGATGTGCAGATGGGTAATGAGAGCAGACGAGCTCCCAGCCTGCACACATCACGACGCATCCAGACGTTTCTGCCACAGTCCGCCCGGAAAACAGAAAAATAGGCCAAGATCCTTTGTTTTTGCATTTAAATTAGACTGTGATTGAAAGTGATGAAGTGCTTTTCTTTAAACGGTCTGATGATAGAAACAATGTCAAGACATTATGTAAACTTTACGCCTACAAACGCTTCTTCAAATATATTCCGCCATCTGCTTGTGTTGAGGAAACCATTGTATGGTAATTCTATGGAACTAGAGGTTTAGATATTGATGCTATCAATGATTATATTCAATTATTTGTCACCAATTTAATTTAAACAAAGTCTAACGCAAAAGTGATTTTTCTTTGAAATATTCAGCTGTCCAGCTTGAATGTTACTGGTGTGAGGCAGCTAGTGAAACATCGGCGCCAAGTTTCCAGTGATCTCGGTCTCCGAAATACTGACTGGGGCTTCGTGTTATCAAGTTTCCCTATTGGGTCTGTTAATTGCTGATGATCACACCCTGATTACCCTCATGTGTTCCCCTTGTGTCCTCCCCGTATATGTTAGCATCTTGCTCTTCTTCTGGAGTCAAGAGTTTCTTGGCCTTAAGTGGCTTGACGTTGCTTGTTAGATAGGGACTATGTCTGCTCCATTGTATTTGGCCTAAGTCTCCTTGTTGGCTTCTAGTTTCTCATTGGTTCAGGGCAGGGCCTGGCGTTTCTGCTTGGCCTTTTACTTTGAACTTGTGTCCCTGCGTCTAAACCTCTCTGTGTGTCCAGGCTTGGTGAATGTGACACCTAACTGATGGGATGGAAGTGCATAACATTTTAACTATTGTTTTTGTGGATTATTTAGCCAGTTTAACAGGTTAGCTGGAGTATTTACTGACTAAGGCTTGACATTTACAGTTCCACCATGCCCTTCTGTCATTGTTTAGCCCAAGGTTAAACTCCTGTCCATTCACTTGTCTAATTTATATAAAAACCTTTAGCTAAACCAAGGTACCAGATGCCATTTCAGTCTTTCTGCTGACATTTTCCTCCTTGTCTTTCCTTGTAATGTGTGAAATCTGTGGTTTAGTGTCCTGGAAGACCCTAAATTAATGAGACAATTTGAAACAAATCTCCTAAAAGAGGCAAAATGACAATGCTTTCAGTTATTAGGAGGTTATTTCAAATGAGAAGGAAATACATTGGTACCCGAATTTCACCTGGAGCATTTTAATGATTTCTTTACAAAGCACAGTAATTATTATGCAGGTTTTTCTCTAAAAATAAAACCAAATATCAATTTTATTTGCTCTTTGCTGATAAAGATGTATTGTGTTGATATCTGCCCCCCCCCCCCCCCTTTTGTATATAATATATATACAAGTTGCACATCGGCATGCATCAAATTAGCTTTGAATCCATATTTTGCTGAGCAATTTTGATGCAACTAAGTTATGGCTTATGAATCATATGTAGCCAGCAAGACAAATACCAGTCCTATGAAACGCCTGTTTTGTCCACTTGGACTTTTTTGGTTTTACAGATTGCCATAACACAATATAAGTTGCTGCTTGAACTCCTCTTCTGTTTAAAAGCCTGTCTGAAAATCTCCCAGAATGCCGTTGGATCTAAAACCCAAAAACAAAGACCTTTCTGGGGAGGTGGGGGAGGTACTGTATATGCTTCATTAAACATATTTCTCCTGAAATTTTAGGAATTAAGATAACAATGTGATCCTGAGTTTAATATTTGACATCAGAAAAACAGAACAAACAGCTGTAGGAAGTGGAATTTCCAGTTCTCAAGACCCCTGAAGTTTTGCTTGAGCCCAGCAGCTAATACAGAAATTTAAACCATGCTTGGGTCTATGCAGCTTTGTCTGGCATTATGCTGGGTTAAAATTATTCTGGCTAAGCTCAGCCATAGAACTTAATGTTGCTTGGAAGACAAATCCATCGTTCGTTTATTTTTTTTATTGTAAAATATGACACTGGGACCGATATTTAGGAAACAAAATCCTGATCCATTACTGTTTAAATTGGTTTCTCTTGTGGTCAGTTTTATCACCTTAAGTTTAATTTCAATGATTCAGCCAAAACTGTCAATTCATGAGATGTTACTTCAGTGCATATGAAGAGTGTTACACGTCTGTGATCACAATGCTCTGCTGGAAGCCAGGAGCCCTAGTCCTGCCTATCCTGCTTAACGATGGCGACAGTAGTAAGGAGAAATGGCCCTTTCCCTCTGATCCATGCCATCATCCAGGCTCCATCTGCCACACATATTCCAAGATTCAGTCAGGCTCCGAGGATAATCGAGGTGGTCGGCGGCCTCTCGGCAGCCGAATGGATTTATGATGGTGCTGTCAGGAAAATGAGCCGAAATGACACAGTAGCTGACTTTAGCGGCAAATAACGTGATAGGCTTTACAGAGGCTCAGCAGCAGCTGCTGTCAGAGCAGGTAATAGGCTATAAAGAAGGGTGATGGCAATACCTGTCATTGCCTAATGGCTGACTTCACTGAAGAGCTTTTGTGGCCTTTTAACACGGAGATAATAGAAGCGGCCGCAAATTTTACGGCCTTCCCATCGCATCCATAATTTATCCTGAAAGCACTACCACAACAAGGACAACATCTATCTGTGGGGAGGAAATGAGGTAAGGGCCCTGAGCCAGGCACACATGCAGAGAGAGACAGAGAGAGAGAAGCTTAGGAGGGTGGCCGGGGCTGTTTTCCCCTCAACATGACAGGATCTCGTCTGCTCAAGAGCTGCGTCTAATGGCCTTCTTTATATAGAAAACCCGGGAGATCGGTGGCAGAGTCCTGACGAACAAGGGGAAGGGGAGAGGTTCTGATTAACTGGCTTTTCTCCAGAAGTCAAAGGACAGTTAATGCATGGAGCGGTGAGCCTGTTTAAGGGCTACGTGGTCCAGCTGGGGCATGCAGAGCACCACCACAACACGCTGACGATTCTCCTAGCAACTGCGTGCTCCGCTCACTTGGTGGATTGATGCTGCCTCGGCTGATAAATGTGGCATCATTAGAGAAACTATGGTGTTAATTACAAAACAGGTAGAGGCCTTCAGCGTGACTGTGTCTGACATGAAAATCCAACACATCAATGACATTAGGTCACTTGTATAGCCCCAAATGACTTGTTAAGCTTGAATCTTTTTCTGCTTCTGCATGTTCACATATAACATCTCCATTCCTGCAGAAAATGGTAAAAATGAGGTTCAAGCAATAAATGCAGCTATATCCGTAACCACAGACCTCTGCTATTTTCAGCTAGACCAAATGTACAGTTCTTGTGCCAGTTTTACTTGTTGGCTCGTATCTGTTTTAATGCTAATTCCCTGTTATTTGGAATCTTTTGCTTATCTGTGGCATATCTGTGCAAAATCAGCCAGTGGATTATCTCGTAACTGAACATAATCAATCACATTACATGTAATCTATATGTAATTAAGTTCTAAAGTACTGGTGTCACTCATGTACCTTCAGTACTGTGCAAATGTCTTAGGCAGTCCAAGAAAATGTTTAAGGCCATTTATCTGGGCAGTAACTGTATATTTGCTTAGAATAAATGAATAAGTAGCATTAGGATATGTACAAATGAACAATATAAAAAAAGTAATACAAATTCCTTCTGCTCTTTGAAATGTTACTGATATCTGGTACAGTTTTTGGTCTAAAAACCTTTCCTCAGGAGGACTCCAGTCATTCTGTATATTTGTTAAATTTTGCTTAAAATTAGCTCACTTAACTATTGAACTTCACTTCAATAGTATTCACTTTATGAGCTATTGGTTAGCCAGACAATGTGCAGTCATACTTTGGTTTAACATACAGTATTGTGCAAAAATCTTAGGCACACAAAGAAGCCATTTGAGGCCATTTATCTGGGCAGAAAGTGTACATTGG
>JAACJT020000095.1:20075178-20090232 GCA_009936485.2 Gymnarchus niloticus
TGATTAACCAAACAAGGGGGCCTCACAGTTAAGGTCAAGACATACGTGGATACATTGGAAGGAAACTACAAATTTGGAGGTGAATTGAGGAGATGTTTTAAAAATATTAACTGACACACTTTTACAGACATAAAGTAATAGTTTTACAGCAACATAAATGTAACTTGACCATAATTTTCTTTGCCTGCCTAAGACTTTTGCACAGTACTGTATACATGGGTATGTTGTATGGTAACTGCAAATTCTGGGGTGACTTGAGCAGAAATATGTAAACAGACACATTTTGACAGACATAAAATATAGTTTTACATCAGCATACACAAATTAAACATTTTTTTTTATCTCTTGCTGAGACTTTTGTCTGTACGGTATATGCAAGGCTAATAGTAAGACTGAAGGAGAAAATAAAAACCCATTTTCATCACTGGCTTTCAAACATCAGAGAAGATTCAGCTGATGCAATAATGTAAATTGGAAATTTTATTTTCTTGTGTGATTTGTATAGCTGCGTGGTGCAAATCTTGGGGTGAGTCATGTTTTGTCATCAGACTATGCTCTCTTTGTTTTATATTTTGAGAATAATATCTTTTATTTGTTGTAAGGATAATTTTCCTTTTGATATCATGAGGATGTTACCAATCTCATATAGGAAAAAATGTAATTTTGCTCCAAGTTGTTTTATAGTAAACATGAAGGACTATACAGGACAATTTTGTAGTGCAACCAATTAGCCTAGAACAAATGTGTTTGTAGTGGTTGACACTGCACTGTCATCATCTGTACCACTGTCTTGCCTTGCACTGTTTGCAATGTTTGCATATGTTGGAGGAAGTCTGTGGGGCATAGGGGGTGGGACTGTGGGAAGAAGTCTGTGGGGCACATGGGGTGGGATTTGAACCTTTGACCCTGGTGGTGTGAGGCAGTGGTACCCCCCCCCCATTTTGCACAAATACATATACTTTTGTATATTTTGCTATTCCAGGTACAGGAGATCACAATTCTCAGCCTCCCCGGAAAGTACTATCCCAGGGTACTTGAGAGAAAACTCTGCCTGAGATTGAACCTAGAATTTGGGAGGAACAATGTGGATTACGGCCATTTGACAGTGGACCAACTTGTTAAGAACCACACTCACAAGTCTAGAGAGGCCACAGTGCTATCTACTGAGCCAGTGCATTTCCAATTGCAAGGATGCTATTTCAGTATTCTGATCCTAAAAGGACTCTCCTAAGATAAACCGGTTAACCTATTTGTACTGAATGGCGAGAGAATAAAGGATTGCTGTCTTCTCAAACAGCTCACTTGACAGTGACTTACCGGCATTTTGTGAAGACTATTCTTTAACCCTCTAGATCCTTGTCTTTTAAAACACCCTGAGCATGCAAGAAGGCATCTAGCAGTGATAGAAACAGAAGTGTCAGGTAAGTTCAAGAAAGCTCAATAGTTGTGCATTAAGATTCTCTTTTGCTTGAATATTGTTCCATCACCTGCATTATAAACTGCTGCATTGCTAGCAGTCTGGGTCTCTCTTACTGCTGAGCCCTTCCATTGTTATTTACCAGGGTTGGACAGGTGGCTCCCTCGGTGTCCTGACAAGGGAGAGAGAGATCTGTGAGCCAAACAGAGCTGTAAACGGGAAAAAAAAAACAATGAGCAAGATAGCTTTTCCCCTTGTCATTCACAATATAGCTAGATTACATATAAGACCATGCAGCATAGTCTATAAATCCATTTAAAACAGTAAGCTACAGTAATCCTGTATGCCACTACCTTTATATACTGACAGCTGCCTGGAATTCACTATTATCATTCAAACATTTGAAGAGCCTCTCTACCTGTGAACATATGATGTATCTGCCTGTTGGTGTTTGATACCATCAGCCTGACTGGAATTGTAAAACAAGCAGCTAATTAGAACATCACAATGAGCAGTAAGTGGAATTTCACCCAATTTGTAAAAGGTATAAGCACAGTTCAGGATTTTTTCAATTCCCAATATTAATAACCACATCCAGTATGGACCGAAGGATTCAGCACTCTGGAAGCACAGGGTGTAGACAAGGGGTGCTGAAAAAATGATGACAGTGACCAGGTCCTCTGAACAAAATGCTTTTAGATGAGGAAAGAGGGGATACCTAGAAAACACATACTCAAATTTCCACACACATAGAGCTTGGCCCAAACTCAATCCAGAAACTACAGAAGTGTGATGCAGCAATGTTTCCCAGGGAGTTACCGTTCAGCTCAGGTGTCACACAACATGCATGTAATGTCTTCAGAAGGCTGTTCTTCACTTTTACCCTGGTGGAATTGAAGTGAGTAAAGAAAACACCTGGTACTTTGAATCCTAGGAGTTTAATTCGAGGTCCTCTCACTACTGAATTGGTTTTTAGAACTGCTGTAGGGGTGGGGGAGGTGGAGCAAAGGGAAGGAAAAGAAGGCCTGCCCCGCGTTCATTTACGCTAAGGATGCGGTGAAGGATGACAATGGTGGGAAGGAGAGCGTTTTCTCTGTGTTCGACTGCCGGAACTTTTTAGTGATATGGCGGCATTCTGTGTCGTGGCTAAGCGGTCCCCAGGCTTCTCCGTCTCAAGCTGTTCAGACCCCCGCAGGGATGTCTCGTTCCCCGTCCGTGGCTTGAAGGAGAAAAGTAGAGACAGACATGCTTCCAGAAACTTCTCTGATATTTAATGATCCTTGTATGCGAGAAGACCACAGACTGTTCTTTTCTGCCAAATACCAATCCCCTGCTCAATTGCTGTTTTATAGTGCATAGTACAGTGATATCAGATGGTGATATAAGAAACAGATTGCTTTTGCAGCCGAGCGGGCAGAAGTGGAGAAGACCCGAGTCCTCTAGGGCCAGATGTCTGGAAGAATCGGGAAACCAGAAAAGCCTGTCGTTCACACTGACTGGCAGCAGCTGCTCAGGTCACCTGCAAAGATGGAGGTGGGGGATTGCGAAGATCTTACACTGTTCAATGCATCAAATTCTGTGGTCCTGTGCTCAATGATGTTTATAGTCTAATACAAACACAGTAATACTTAGTGAACGTATCAACTTAATGCCCCTAGAGCCATATAAGAACAGTTTAGGCAGTGATGGAGGCTAATTGCCTTGGAAAGATCTGCCCCCAATGGAACTCAATACCCCACAGCTACGTTAGAATCAAGCATCAGCATTAAATATACGCAAAAAAATAACCATGAAGCGTGTCAATATAAGCAATACCTGAAAAGCTCTGGAACACACCTCAGTTGTGTTTATAAGATGGCCCGTTTTCCATAATCACAAGAGGAAAAACTCACACACAAATAGGCTGGACACAAACACGCAACCCTTTATGCAAGAGATCTGGACCAACTGTTTGGGCATTTGTGCTTTAATATTGCCACAGGACATTGTGGTAATTTCAAAATCCCTTCTGAGGAGCACAACAGAAACGCAGAAAGATTGTCTATTATGTAGATTGATGTGTCTTGGCTAACTCCTCGCCATACTGTAGGCAACTCGTGAATGTCAGGTGGAAAGGTTGAAGGTTGTATAATTTTAACAACCTGTGGGTTTCTTTGAAAATCACGTACTGAGAGTGTGTACCAGGTATTGCTAACCCATCATACGTTCAAAATATACACTACTGTTCAAAAGTTTGGGGACACTTAGAAACGTCCTTGTTTTTGAAAGAAAAGTTTCTTTTTCCATTAAAATAACATCAAATTGATCAGAGATACAGTGTAGACGTTGTTAATGTTGTAAATGACTATTGCAGCTGGAAACGACTGTATTTTAATGGAATATCTACACAGGTGTACAGATGCCCATTATCAGCAGCAATTAGTCCTGTGTTCCAATGGAATGTTGTCTTTGCTAATGCAAGTTTATCATTTTAAAAGGTTAATCGATTATTAGAAAACCCTTTTGCAATTATGTTAGGAAGGTCTGCAAGGCTGTACCTGCTGAAAAAGGAGGATTCATTGAAGAAAGCAAAGTTTGAAAGATGCAATTATTATTCAAATTAAATATCATTTTTTCTAACTTTGTCAATGACTGTATCCCCTATTTGTTTTGCTATATTTCCTATTCAAACTCATTTCATGTTTGGTTTCATGAAAAACTTTTGAACAATAGAGCATACCAGTATAATAAATAAACGTTTAACTGGAACGTGAAAAATTTTACAAGTTATTTTTCTGTTTAATTTATTTAACCCAGAGCTTACCATGTAAATCACATGGGTGGGTAAACACATGGTCACACAGTGAGCCCCAGGAAAGTTACCTGCTCACCTTAAAGGGATGCCTTTGAATTGTGGGAGGAACATCACACACTTATAGGGAAAACATGTAAACTCTGCCCCCGCACAGCTGGGACTATACTGTAATAAAATAAACAATATTAATAACACTCCAGTGAGGTACCCATAATAAGTGTCTTGGTTCCCATACTAAATAGCAAAAAGGCCCTCGGTATGTAATAAAAAGTAAACAGGATGCAATTGTCACAATAAATTTAATTATAGATTAAATCTGGGGGCTTTAAGCAAACTTTACTTTGAGAAATGGATGCAGAGCTGCATGGATGGGTTCTCTTGGCACCTTTCCATTCCCACGTAGGATTTCCTGTTGGTGGGCCCTGTCAGTTTTGGCTGGAGGCGATGTCAGCTGGAGAGAATATGACTATTTAAATTCCCATGCTCGTTTGCTGTTTGCTTCTATAGAAACACTTAGCTGTGCTGAGATTATTCCTAGCTTTCCAGTAAATATTCATTAAAAAAAATCCCTTTTCCTGATGTATGGGTCTTGAATATGAATCCCCGTGTGAACATCCTACCAGTAAATATAGCTCCAGGAAGCAATAACTTCTGTGGCAAATTATGTGGTTGTTTGCATAGCAAGCTAAGTAATCTATTTTCTATCAAAGATAAACATTTAGAAACTTACATTGTACTGTAGTGGGAAAGAGGAAATTATTGTTCCCTACAGGTTTATGTACCTTGTAAAACTATTCTTCTTTAAACTGTACTGCGCAAACAACTGCCAAGATTACTGTCGTGTCTGGGGTTTTTACAAGCATGCACAGACTCTCAAAAACATTGCCAGCGCTTCCATTTTTTACTGAATCGCCCCATCGGTCTTTAGCAGAGGCGTTACATCCCTATTCATCGTCCGAGGCTGTGGAAGGATGGGGGAGGGTAAATGAAAAGTCGAGCTTCATCCAACAAAAATTCCTCGATTGTAAAAGCTGATGCTTGAGTCTTTTCACATGTTTTTCTTTTTTTTTTCCCATTCCCATACTGTGATAAACCATAACATCATTTGGCTCACTACAGGGGGATACCAGGCCTTGCTATGCTCTGGGAACAAGCATAATTATCCTGATGGTTTTCCCTGACTTTTCCCTGAAAGGGATGCATTGTGATGTGTAACTCTGAGAGCCTAGCTCCTATCTCATTTTCGACTCTGGTGTTTTGTTGGGCTGATAAAGCAGGCGCCGGGGTGATTAGGGAACTGGATCTTGTGCCTTAAATGCTGCAAGTACACACATAACGTTCAAACTTTTCTAGTGCTGGAAGGGTACTGTGTGGGTGCGTGTGTGTTCATGTATTTCTGAATATGTTTTTAGAAATGGACTTTTATTCATGTTGTTTACCCTTATCTTGGTCTCTCCACCTGATACACTTACCATCTGTAATGCATTTACCATAACCCTAGCCAAAACAAATAATGGCATTTATTTACTGTGTAATGTGGGTGGTAAGAGGTTTCTATGTATTGATAATCCCCAAATTATTTATTTGTTTTTAATACTGTATTTACTGTTGTTACTACTACCATTCCTTAGTAAGGCTGATATTGAAATCACGTGAACTGCGGATTACTTGTCAGAAAAGTTCAGCATTTTTATTAATTCACCTCACTTGTTTGAAGACATAATAATAATAATAATAATGAACTACATTTACATTTTATTTATTTAGTGAGATGATGGCGATGGTAATCAAATCGATAGTTGATTCATTTTGATTATGGTTTAATTGCTTGCTGTAATCACAAGACCCTACAATGAGATAGCATCCAATTCCTTTTTTATGCTTGTGGTAGACTACAGACTAGCCTTGACCCAAACAAAATATGTGGTTATGAAGAATGGATGGATGGATGGATGGATGGATGGATGGATGGATGGATGGATGGATAATTGTAAGGCATATACAAAATACCAGGTATACATCTGTTCTTATTGGAATGTGAAACGCTTTGTGCTAAATGCATTTCGTGAGCCGAGCTGGGCGGAGCTGACCCACAGTCCTGGCACTTGCGCCGACGCACATTCCTCTCTGCTAGCTGACCTCAAAATAACCGAGCCCCTCTGCTCGATGCTGGCCTCGGCATGCGGGGAGGTGGCCTTGCCCCATGCCGTGGAAGGACTTCGGGAACACACACTAAATCACTGGAGGAGTATCTTAATTATACAAACAAACAAAAAAAAAAACAAACGTAGAAAGCGGAAAGGAAGTTTGCCTTAAATGCTAATTTATAGGTCTGTACATCCATCTCCAATTAGTCCCTATTCAGTCAGAATCGCGGGGCTTTCCAGGGTCAAGAAGCATGAGGAGTAAGGCAGGGTAGACAGGGCCCAGACAGGACACACCCTTGGCTGCAAGGAGCCAAAGACCATTTGAAAGAATCGCTTCACCTGAGTGATGCATCCCTGGATTGCACAAGTGAAAGACAGAACCCAGAAAAAAACACAGAATCATGAGTAAAATATGAAACCGTCACACAGACATAAGATAAACCCCCCCCCCCCCAGAAACCCTGGAAGAAACAGCTCTACCTGCTGAGCTGTGTGTGTGTGTATGTGTGTATGTGCTTCTTTTAAAATATATGATCTACTAAAATATTGTATGTATGATGTACAACTATATAGTGTATATAACTGCATAATTTACTGCAATAAATATACATAATTCCACAGCAAAATCCATTAATTTATGCTTTTATCTTACAGCACGAGATGTTTCAAGTGCTTTCAGAAGATAACCTCTTTACTGAAGCCCGACTCGTATCCCACAATCAGTCATAGAGTTTTACAACAACAGCTAAATTAATTGCTTCTATTGTAAAGGCTGTTACATTTACTAAGCTTCCCTGTGGGACTAGGGCTAATTCCATTTCAGAGAGTGTTTGCGTGCCGTTACTGGGAAGGAGTCGGCAAGCACCGAGTTAAGCTAGTCAAGCGGAACCAGGATTTTTCAGTCTGCCCGACGGTACGTGTCTCCTGGAAACGAGGACAGCAACTCATGTGCAATTAAGTCAGCATGAACCGTATTGAATAAAGGTGATGAAAATTGATTTTTTTTTTTTTTAATTTCTCCTAACACCTATGACATGGATATGTTGGAAAGACCATCTGATGTGACAAATGAATTATCACTTAGTGGACTCGATAGGTTGCTCAGAGTGTGGCGCGCTGTCAGCCGTTATGTGTGCGTTTACCGAAAGGAATTTTTAAAATGGCCCAGCAGAGCAATCGTCTGGCATCTAAAGTTAATGCGACCTTTGCTTAATGGGCCTTGGCAATCTGTGCAATAACACGTCAATTGGACTTACTTTTGGACTTTTTCTAAATGGCAGGATGGAACCTGAGTAAGAGGAGGAGGTGTTTCCGCGCTTACAAAAATATACAGCAGCACACTGTAGCTTAACTCAGGTAAGGTCTTTCTTTTGTTTATGACACAAATCTTGCTTTTGCGAAGCTCCTGTGCATTAGGTCCACGAGGGTGCTGTTCCAAACTTATGTCATAATTAGTGTCATGCCTCCACACATCTATAAGGCTTTTTAACTACAGAATAGCAGTAAACGTAGAGCCTATCCCAGGAAGGACAGGGCACCCCGGATGGGAGGGGATGGGATAAAACATGTATACTGCTCACTCACAAAACCGGAGTGGAAATTGAACATATATGCAGATATGAGACCACAGGGCTACCCACTGAGCCCCTCAAATGTACTGTGGTTATTTAGACCTCCATCTCCAAAATTTATTAAGTGAGAGACACAAGGAGTGGCAATTATCAGGTGTGCATTTTTCGTATGCATTTTTACCCAGGAAAGAAATATCACATAACTGAGTAATAAATCAGCTGCAGCAAAAACTTGGATGTGTGTGGCCCTCTGAGAATGTAGGGTGTCGGGTGTCATTATTTTTCTGGAAACACATTGTTTTTATGACTCCCATGCGACTGGATGTGGACCTTTCCTGTCATTCTCCATCAAGATTTAAGTAAATCACATGTAGTCCCTTCCTACTATAGACTGCATGTAATAAAGCAACTTCATGCACAAGTTGAGATAGATATAATAACTATTCCCATTTCTCCGGCAGCATTTATTAAAGTCCTGATTTAATTTGTCTGGAAGTTGAGCTTGTGGGTTTCCAGGAAATTTGAAAGACAAGGTTTTTAAAACTGCATGACTGTCCATCTCTCTGCCAGCCTGCTCCATCATATCTGGCCATCCGTCAAATGATACATTTTTTATTAGTTTTTTTTTTTTTGCTTGTTTGTTTCTTATCAAGTTCAAGCAATTTCACATTTACATCTGACCCTACGGTATGCTACTTTTAATAATAATGCTATCCCGTATTTGACGATAAATAGATAAGGACCAGAGTGGAGATATAATATAGAGTTAGCCATAATAGAACCTCCATCAAGCATTCTGTTAAAATCCTAACATTACATTGCCCTACAAGAAGATTTAGTGGAAGCCGTAATGAAAATCTCCCAGTGAAGTACTGTGCTGGCAGTTAATCTGTTTAGCTGTTTTTGAGAAAACGCACTTCTACGGACTAATAAGAGCAGGAAATACATCCAGTCCATCGGGCTTTAAAGAGCCAAGTCTCCTTGGGGCTTGTACTTAGGATTTAGTGCTTAAGATCAGAGTTACAGTTATTTATCAGAGGGAAAAAGAACAAAAAAACACATAATGGATAGATTTACACTCAGTGGCCACTTTATTAAGCACCAGGTATGACCCCCTTTTGTGTCCAGGACGGCTTTAAACGTAGGTGAGTTGTGTTTTCAAAGAAACATTTCTGTAAACCACTGTTGGACCGAGTTGTTATTTGTGGCCTTCCTGTTAGCCTTAAAGAGTTTGGCCTTTCTCCTCTGACCTCGCTCATTAATGAGGTATTCTCAACCACAGGACTGCTCCTAACTAGATGTTTTTGTTTATCACCCTATTAACTGTAAATTATAAACACTGTTATGAATGAAAATCCCAGGAGGGTGGATGTTTCTGAGAATCTGGAACCACCAGTTCTGGGACTGACAAATGCACCATGTTCAAAATCACCTAGATTGCGTGTCTTAACCATTCCAATGTAACTTCACCTCTTAACTCTTCCTGTTCATTATCTCTGCAAGTGAAATGTTGCTGTGCGATGCTTGTTCCCGTGCCGACTGCTTCCTCCACATCGTACAAAGGCAACAATACCAGCAGCATCCCATTCCAGTGTCCCAGTCTGCATACAGGCATCCGTGTTACAGTAGGTTAGAAAGATGAGATCATGTCCATTTCTTCTGTTAATTTGCCACATTCTGAGAAGGGTACTGCAAAAGGCATCCTATACAATCATCCTTCTCAATTTTTATTTAAATTTTTTTGCTGGGGGTGCAGATAGCAAACTTTATGTAAAGAAAAGGGGCTGGTTAAAATCTTTATATCATGTATGGGCACAACAAACACAATGGACATAAAAATCAAAACTTCATTTAAACTCATACAGGATATGGATTGCAAAGTATGAGCTCCCATTTGCTCTCAGTGTCCTGAATGGTTGACGTGCTGTTGATCTGAGAATCAGGCCAACCAATAGTCAGTGATGTTAATGTGGAGAAGGGCTAGTCCATCCATCCGTCCATCTATCCACCCATGCATCCATCCATTTTCAAAACCACTTATCCTACACAGGGTTGTGAGGCGGGGGTGAGCCTCATCTTCAACATTTTTCCAAGGTTCCCATGGTCCTTATCCAGCGAGACGGCTGGTCTCTCATCCAATTAAACGATGTACAGTACATTCGTCTTCAGACCAGAATAGTATCTGAAATCTATTACTTCTTTTAATGCACAAGGCTACAATGGATATAACAACTTGTTCTCATTTAAGCAATTGTCATTAAGTACTTATTTCCCATTCTATTTCCCATTTTCCCAAAATGAGCTATGAAACAGTGGGGTATAGGCTTTTGACTATAAAACTAAAGTAGCTGTAACTCAATAGAATTTCTGGAAGCATCAATGAATTTTATTGGACTACCTGATTTTACTGCTGTTTTTATTAAGCTCTGTTTTATAAAAAAAAAATAATAACTCAGTTGAATTGTTCTGTTCTTGGTCTTTGTCTCGGTGTCTGCCAAACAAACCTGTTTCCAGAACCCAATGAAACAGTGACAGTTCGCTGTGACCAGGATCACCACATCATGCCACACAGGCCCCCCCGATCTGTAATGACCTCGTCATTAATTAAAGTTGTTTTACTCGACCGCAAAATAAAAGATGAACGTTGTGCAATTACGGGAACGAGCACTAGCACTCAGTATCCCTAAGCTGGCCACGATTAAAACGTAATTTTTGCAGATAAAAAGAGACCTGTTCCCAATCGCCGCTCCTGAATTATCGTTATGCAGCTCGGGGGTTGTATTAAAATTGGAGCGTAATTGGAATCAGATTACTATAATCAGGTGTCGAGGTAGTAATTACAGGTTTCAGTCATTTAAAATGCCCTGGAAGTCCTATACACTGACCCTGGCCACATTAAAACTTTATGCTGGAGATAAAATTAATTAACACGTTTGTAGCTCTCCCACTGTCAATGAAGAATAGTTAGACATACAAGAAATTCATGACGTAAACATTTCTTGTGCTGTTGTCTTATTATACCTCATATCACCTTTTAGACAAAAACTCAGTTTTGAATCAACCATCCTTCCTGAATGATGACAATCAAATGAACAAAGTACTGAATATTTTGGATATTGTGAAAAATGTTACTCCCAATGCATTACTGGTTACTGGTGCAATAAATTGCAGAGGAATGAATACAGTAAATCTATCTATCTATCTATCTATCTATCTATCTATCTATCTATCTATCTATCTATCTATCTACATAAAGTGTCTATTTTTTCACTTCCAGTTTCCTTCCACAGTTAGGCTAATTGCTATCTCTAAATTGCTTATAGTGTTTGACTGTGCATGAGGGTATGCCTGCATCTGCCCGGCAATGGACTGGCATCCCATTAATGGTCTAACCCAGCCCTGAGCCCTATGTTCTCTGGGTTAGCCCCCCACTCCCCCCCTCCCAAAATGCAACCCTTTCTAAGATAAGTGGTTGGAAGATGAATGCATGGTTGGATGGATGGATGATTAACAGGTGTGTGTATACAGCCATTAAAATTCCATAGCACAATATTTTCTGTCACAGCTGCCTTCTGTCAAAGCGGTTCATGGGTGACAGGAGACCACCGGAGCATCCCTAATGCATTCAGAGAATATTCCAGCGGCCCGGCGGATGATCACTCTAATTAGGTAGCAGGGAATTTCGTGTGGAGGTGAGAGAATCCTGGCGGCTGTGTGGAGTCGGGATCGAGTGCGTTCCCCAGATAATGATCTGCAAGTTCTGCTTCAAGGTAAACATTCCTTTTTTTTTCTTTAATTGGGCTAACTTCAAGGATCATTACTGGTGTAACTGCAGTCAGGGGCAAGGAGAAGAGTTGTGAAGAAAGGAGCTGGAGAAGTTGCTGTTAGAAGCTAGAAATTCTGAGCTTGACTTTCTTCTTATTGGCTGTCCATCCAGCACTACATGGTCACCTGATCTCACGCAGCATCCGCAAAGTAGGTACTAAAATACAATGGATTTGAATATTAAATTAAAATTTCACTTATCGATATAAGCTGACAGACCTGCTTATATGATTAAAAGGAATTCTCATAGGACAAAGCAATAGAAAAATGTTCACATGTCTCTAATTAAAAAAAATAAATAAATAAAACTGGCACAGCTTAGATTCTGTCTTCCTTGACAATGAATGCGTTTGACTTGTTAAGGCCAAGATTGCAGCTTATTACAGTTTTCAATTCTGGAATCAAATATAAAATATTCTATTATGAAGCTAATTAATTTCCCTCTGAAATGGCAAATGTGCAACCTTGTCAGGTGGAGTACTCAACGTCGGCATTTCGTCAAACACCGAAGGTGGAGATTTGATCTCTTCTAATGGTTCTGCTGGAAAGGGTAATTACGCCATGGTCAAAGCTAATTTGCTTTCTACCAGATGAACTGTTGTATTTTATTGGACGCTGACATTTTAAAGTAATTACGGCCCTGTTGACCTTAGACGATTCCAGCTGTAGCCTTGTCCGTTGCTGTCCCCCCTAGCCGTGGCTGGCTGCTAGCACTGTAACGAGGTAATGACAGGGCTAGGGAGCAGCTGATAGGCTAGCCGGGTGCATGAAGAGGATCTGGCAGAGGGCTAACTGTAGATTGACTTCAGTGAAAGATGCCCCGGGCAAAAGGATGAACAATCTGCCCTCGTTATGGTGGACTGTGTGGGGTGTCCTTCATGCTCTGGGTCTCTCTAGAGGGGATGGGGTGGGCAGCACACTTCCACTAAGGTACAGGGTCACTTGGGGGTCACTGCTGGGAACACAGGGGCTGTTTAAAGTCCTTATAGTTTCTACTAAAACAGTGCAGTGTTTTTGGAAGGGTGACAAGTACAGAGATCGATGGAAGGTTCAGTAATGGTTTGATATGCTGTGATTGTCTGAAGCATATACAGTATAAGATCACATTTTCTACAATACAAGTTGATAAAATGCCAGGAAAGATAAATCCCTTCAGATATATTTATAAAGTGAAATTTAAATTCACCTATTTTAAGGGTGTCCAAGGGGCTCAGTGTGTAGCACTCCTGGCTCTGAAATTCTGAGTGTGAATTCTGACCATTCTCTATGCTCTCCCTGAATGTGTCACATGAGTTTTATGTTTCTTGCTATTACATTTAGTCTAAAGTTGTACATTTTTTCCATTGGTATTTTGCAGTTTGAATATTTCACATTCTGATCCTTTTTCCATCTGATTGTGTGTTTGATAATGTGACGAGTTCTAAAGACAAATTTTGATACAATGTACCATAGTTAGAGAAAATAAACTGGGCAGCGTATTTTTGACTCATTAAAGAGTCATAGCACAAGAACTAAAAACTAGTCTCTTTTTGAAAGAAGTGACATGTTTTTAGTACACGTCTGGTGTGCGCTTACAAACATCCGTAAATAATGTGTATGTGCGTAAATTGTTGTAAAACTTACATTTTAAGGTCGATTAATCACAACTTCGATTTGTTATGGGGATGTATGTTTTACTGACAACACATCAAGGTTAATAAACAGCTGAATTTTGTGGCAATTTCACTACAGTTTTGCTGGATAAAACGTCTATAGATTGTTTGCTGGCAATCATGTGTGGGTAGGGACATGAGGTTTCGAGCAGTCTGGCACTCTTTTTTTGATAGGCTACTGAAGCATTGATAGGGGATAAGCGGGATAGAGGTTTAAATAAAAATCAGCACGTGCGGATCTCCAGAGATGCATTTAACCATCTTTATCGACCTTCTCGTTCATGCACTCTTCTTGCACAAAAAATATAATAACTAATTCACTCTCTGGTATTGTCTCTTCTATGGAAAATTACCTGTCAAGTACAATTATGGGTAATTTGACAACATTTTCCTTGAAATGCACAAATCAATATGTTTTCATGAATCGATCTTGGCTTTAGGACTCTATTTTAAAATGTTGTAATTCCATTTTCTTTTAAAATCTTGTTTATCTTTGATCTCTTTCATCAGAGTGGCACTTTAGAGTAAAATTGCTGTTTAATGATAAACCTTCATCAATCAAATTGTAAATGCAAATCTATTCACAGAAAGAGTACCGTGGATGTCAATAAAGTGCATGAAGCAAAACTCAAATATTGCAGCTTTACTTGACAAATGCATGAATATAAAACTGAAAGTATCTGGACTTCTAATTATGAAGTTAAATGAATGTTTTACTTATACATTAACAATAAAGTTAAATACCCTAAGCATATATTCCATCTTTTCTGTCAAGTAAATTGTCATCTTCTCGAGGTTATATCTAAATCATAAGCATTGTATTTTGGCAAAGCATCAAATTTTCCTCTTTCGAAAATTATGAGCAAAGTACAAATTTTACTTTTTATAGTTATGTAAGAAATTAATGCTTGTAGTTATGTAGTTACAGCCAATGTGTGTATTTGTCAAAGTTCATATTCCTCCATGTTTATAGTGTCCAAGGACACACAGTTAGCCTAACTAGCAGCTCTTAATTGCCAATAGTGTATGATTATGTTACCTGTCAGTTAAACTGAACCCAGCGATCCCTGAGCTGGATAAACTCAAACATGCTGAGCATGCATTAAGTTTGAAGCTGTTACCCAGTCCCTGAACCGCCAGCCTGGTTCCACATTGTATTAGGGCTATTTGCTTATCCGACTGGGAGCAAACCCTCTATGATACCAATGCCTGCAGATGAGAGTAACTCAGACTAAGACAAGTCTTTATCTGATCAGTACTAACCTAAATTTATTAGAGATCAAGGCCACAGCATTTAAAAGTAAGCAGTAAATAATATGGAGTTAGATTAAACTCAGTTCATGTTATATTCAGTTTAATTGAGATTTTAAGCACTTTCCAGGCAAGCACTGATGAACATAAACACACTCATGCCTTCGGCTGCCCAATTGGATTTCGTCGTTGGAGTGTTTATGAGTGTATGTCTCTATGTGCCCCAAGATGGTTTGGCATCCTGTCCAGGGTGTACCCCCGGCTCGTGTCCTGTGATGGACTGGCATCCCGGCATCCCATCCAGGGTGTACCCCAAGATTGTGTCCTGTGATGGACTGGCATCCTATCCAGGGTGTACCTCAGCCTTGTGTCCTGTGATGGACTGGCATCCCATCCA